>BMAO01004856.1:0-159527 GCA_019973975.1 Trichonephila clavata
AAAACACGTCTGAGAACGAAATAATTTTATACAAAAGAGTAGGATTGTTATAATAATTATTATCGATAAAAATGCCTTACAACTAAAAAGAAACTAGTTTGCAATTTTCGAATATCAGATGAATTGGTGTCTGTTAAAAGAACGCCAGCTGTGCTATTTAAAATAAGATTTAAATTTTACTTGATTATTTGAAATTATTTTAAAGAAATGTTTGAAAAATATTGAAAGTAGACTTTGATTTGAATTTTTTTTAATTACACTTTATTTAATAATGCAATTATATTATACATTATTTGAAAGCTATAAATTAAAAGAAAAAATACAAAATAAAACTTACACTAATAAATTCATTGCTAATATTTTTTTTTAAAAAAAAAATTGAGATGTCGGTGTAGTATACTATCATTATCCACGAACAATACTCTAGATCGCCTTGTTTTCATATATATAGATGGCTCCTCCATGCCGGAAACAAGTGAAACGGGCGATGCCTACTATTGTAAAGAATTCCAGGGTTACTCTGCCGTAGGAGCCCTTCTTAGTACTTATGATGGTGAGGTGGCTGCCATACATTCTGAAGCATCTCAGCTTGAAAATTGTAATAACCCTGCGAAAACTGTCTTTTTGGTTTATTCCTAAGCCGCCATTCGAAACCTCTCCCGTAACTCTCAGACAGATTGTAAGAGAACTATTGACTGCCGGAAAAATCTGAACTCTTTGTTAACCTTGAGTGGACTCTAAAGTTCCAATGGATCTGGAGCCATGTTTCATCAGTGGTAACGAAATGGCTGACAGACTAGCAATGCTTGGGACAGGCTCTTCCCCAGCCCAAACAACCCAGCACACTCCACTTTGCCAAGTCCCATATAAAATCAACAGTTGAAAGATGGAACTGTCAGCGGCTATAGAAGCTCTCTTTATGCAAGAATTGGGAAAGTCTCGTTGTCAGATGCCCCCTCTAGTACAACCTATCCCGTGCAGTTAGTGTAGAAGCTTTTAGGATGAGGATAGGACATGATTATCTTTCCGCACACTTTCACCGCATCAATGTCCTACGATCCCAGAGTGCCAGCTTTTCGGCTACTGTACTATGAATGTTGAACACGTAGTGACTTGCTCTGCTCTAGACCACAGTAAAAACTATCAAAACAGCATTTTCAAGGAGGCCGATCTCTACTGGTGAGAGCGTCACCTAATGGCCCAAAAGCCAAGGTTGGGCGTTGGATAAGATAGTATACTATTATAAAATTAAAAAAGCATAAATATATTTGCAGTTATAATATTAATTAAGGAATCAGGAATATCTAAAATGGCAATTAAACAAGCAGTTTACATGTTTTTTTAAAACAATAACCACATTAAAAATGTTATGGAAAAAATTAGTAACTTTGTTTCTAAGGTAAATGATTGCGTTTTCTTGATTAATTAACGATTAGAAGAAACACCAAAGCAGTGCAGCTTGGTAATAAATAAAAAAAGAAAAAATTCGATTATTTGTACAGAATTTCCATTTTAGTTTGATTTCTTGTATGTATCCGACTATATCATTCTTTGTGTATGCTTACTTTCAATATTGATCAAAAAGTATTTCAGGTCATAATTGCAATTAGGACAAAATAAACAAATAGCTAAATCATAAAACACTCACAGAATTGCATTTATGCAATAAAAAAATAGCCAAACCACACAATGCTCAAAATTTTAAAAAATTCAATTCGGTTTGAGTTGTTATTTAACGATTATGAAATTGCAGATAACAGAAATAGTTGAATCATGGCATTTTATACATCAATAAAAAAATCCGTGGTCTTCTTAGAAGAAACTTCCAAACTTGAGTACAGAAGGATGCTATTGAAGTGGCTTTCACAGTACAGTAGAAGTCCGATAATCCGGCACGTTCGGGACCGGCTCGGTGCCGGACTACCGAAAATTCCGGTCTATCGGCGGTAATTATAAGAACAATTAGGTTAATAATTAAACTACAAATACAGTATGCAAATACATACAACAAAGTTTATTTTACATTTCATATAATGTATGTACACGTACTGTAAAACATATTTCACTTAGATTTAAAAAAGTCACGAATGTCTTTTTGTTTTCTTGACTTTTGGCGTTTAGTATAAAATTTATTTTTAATGATATGGAAATCAATAATTTCTGAAGCACTGTAGCTAGTACTAGCCTCAGCAAAAGAGATAAACTTATTTAGTGATTCTGCAGCTTCTGGTCACTGTACAGTTAGAACGAAAATCACTTTTTTTATAAACAGTTTCAAAAGTTACGTTTACTGCGATGTGAAAGGACACAAAACAACAACGCACAAAAAAATGGCGAAGACGCTTCGTGATTGATTAACGGAGCTGCACTGCACCTGAATTTGTTGTGACAGCTGAGACTAGCCGGCCGCTAATTGTTTCCGAACAATACCGAGCGCTTCCGGATGATCCCGAACTACCCCGAAAACTTCCGAATAGCTCTCGAGCGTTTTTATTTGCTTTAAAGACACACTTTTGGAGAAAACCAAACTTTTTACAATTTTCCGGAGCGATGCCGGACTATCGGGCATTCCGGACTGTTGGATGCCGGACTAATGGACTTCTACTGTATATGAATTGCCGTTATCAATGATAAGGCATGAAAGGATTTTGCGAGCCATCATGCACATTTCCTTAACTTACCTCTGGGACAAATTTAAAACAATGATACGAGAGCCTTGGCCAGTGAAGGAAGCATGACATACTAAATAAGTGTAAATATAATGAAGGAAGAAAGTTAAAGGTCACACGAATGATAAATTAACGGACATACATGGAATTAAAAGAAATCTGCATTATCAAAGTATTACTAAAGGTAGAGCACTTTCATCATTATACATCGTCATTATAAATAAATAAATCACAAACACAACGATTTATAGCTGTACAAGCTATAAATTACTAATGTATACATAATGAAAACATCACGTTATTAACTGAATTATACTGCTTTTTCAAATAAAAATATCGAAAAAACATATCATGGGCATAACTTTTCATATACAAACATACATAACTTAAGCATGATTCCAGTAAAGAAGTGTATTAATTTAAATTCTGACATTAAGCCAATGATTTGCGTAATTACTTACAGCGTTCTTTATTACTCTTGTCGTTGAGTATGATATTTATGTCCTCAAAATGCGAAACGAGAGTTTACAAGGTAATGGAACGAAAAGGAAAATTGATTCACTGTAAAAATTAATGTTATCGCTTTGTCTCTGGGGAGGCTGTAAAAAGACATGTTAAGATAAAATTTACAATTACTTCATTCCTTGGCTGTCATTCTTGCAAACGGCTCATTGCCGACAGAGGTGCTTCTGGAGAAATGCATTTCATTTTCTACTGACGATGCTCTTACTGATTTCAAATGGGATGAAAAGCAATTACTGTGAATCATAACAGAATAAAATGCATTAGATTTGTATAAGGGTTGCAGCTTTTCCCGACTCTTTGCACTCAATCTTGAATACGTGAGAAGGATTTTAAATCGTTTTACTCTTATGAATGGCTTTGTTTATAAGCAACAACATTTTAGAAATAGCTGATTTATAGATGACGTCACATTTTTATTTTAAATCTGCGTAATGCACACAGATTCTATTCTTTAAATTGATAAGGAAATTATGCAAAACTCTGGAATCGACTAAAAATATATAAAATTAAGAGTTTATGGAGTTTATGCGTTGATTTCTTCCGTAGCGTAAATCAACCCTTTTAGATTATATTTACAAGAAGGCTCTGAAAATCTATTATGAACATTGTGACTTGGATGAATTGAATATAACTGAACATAATTATGGCTAAAAATATGCAGGTTGAAACTCTTATTATTTCTAAACTTAAATTCAGAAGCGATTTATGAAAGCATCAATTTTAACTACACTATGGTTTTTGTATTTTTATGCAGTTTCAACTCAATTAAAGTGGCTTATAGTAAAGTTATAACATTATAATAATTTCTCATTCAAAGCAATGAGTTCATCCAGAGACAAAACAATGACGCTTTTATGGCTCTTAAATTCATACACAAATTTCCAAAATGTCGATTGCTTATCGACATCAAATAAAAAGCAAATGCCTCTTCAAATTTCAATAAAGAATTTTAAAAATATGAATTTTATAGGGACATTGATTTTCGAAACAGAACGTTTAATCGACTGCTTGCGTGCAGCAGTTGTGAGGACTTTTCAAAAGAAGTGCATGGAAGTTAAAATGACAAGGTATCTGCAATTAGTTTGTTGGTTATAGTGTAATGATTCCGGAAGAAATCAAAGACTATTACACCTTTACACCACAAGAAAGGTCACAATCAGCCGATAGTACCTGTAACTATAACCATGATGGCCTAAGAAGGTGTATTTTAACGCACAGTGCAGCTTACATTGCTGTATTTAGGGCTATGCAGCCAGTTTTCGAAATGCATCTTTGTGTTGGTAGCAAATTTTTTGCTGAAGCTTCTCTATTAGGTTTGATAAGTTACGTTTTATGGTCAATCGAATTGGCGAAGGAGTGGGTGTATGCCAATTTACAATGGAACTTTTGGCCGAATACTTGTTGTTGGATATGTTGTTATGGTGTGAGATAGGTTTTAATGAGAGCACATCCATATTCTCCATAGAACAAACTGTGTGGACAATTTTTTTATATGAGCATCATTGCGGACCAGGTATATAACTTCATGACAGCAATATTTCTGGCTCATGATGCGTTCACCAACAGAGTAATTAATCAGGTTATAAGAGACGAATCATCAAGGAAGGGTCGAAGATCATTCTTGTGAATTTTAGTCGAATTCATACGACATGAATCCAGTCAAAAATTCACTGTTTTACTCAAAAATATCAATTTTTATTACCACGCTGTCACTTTATAATGTGCAGTTATTGCAATAATAAAGAAGAATGCTCGGTAACAGGTTTGGAGGTTAAAGTAGTCCTACTTCATATTAAGCAGTTGGTCATAACATAATGACTTTTATGCATATATATATATATATATATACATGTAATGACTTCTTCTAACTCTCTTTAACTGTGCCCCGTTAAATCATTTCCTAGTTCTTTTGCATCTTAATTGCTCGCGCCTAATCTTAATCGTAATCTAATTGCTCGGCGCATAATCTTAATCGTAATCTAATTGCTCGCGCGCATTTGCTTCCAATCACGACTCCTGTTACAAAAGAGGCGTACGACCTTCACTGCCAATATAAGAACTCGGAGCACACAGTTACGCCGCCCTTTTTCGCTTCTTGTCATCATCTAGTCTGTTGCAGCTAGTGTTTGTGTATTGTGTGTGTATGTTTTCAAGATGTATAATAAACAGATTTAATTAACCTCAAGAATGTTTCTTCAATATCAGCTTAAAGAATCCATTCCAACGAATATCGTCGCATTACATATATATATATATATATATATATATATATCCATAAATGCGTGTATAAGTGAATGCAAACATTTTTATTCAGACACGCATACACACATGTATACTCCCCATAAAATCTCACGAATGCTTCTATTTTAAGTCTTACTCATACTTCTTTTCTGTTGATTAGAATTTTTAAATTATAAAGGTTTTTTAATGTGAGTTTATTTAGAAATTTGGTTGTAAGTAGAGATATGTTCGAAAAGTACAATATACTTGAATGGAAATTTATATCATAGAATTTAAAGCTGAAATTATATTTTTCTACAATTCTCAGCGGAAATAATTACATATGTCAAGACTCATCCTACTTATATTTGATCTTAGTCCAAAAGCAAATAAATAAACAAATAATCAAATAAATCAGGATGAAAAACGGCTGGATAGAATCTTAGGTCAATTGTGATGGTAATTGAGAATGTGGAAAAAATACGAGATAAGCCATGGAGACATTAAAATTCAAGAATAAATCCTTTCCAATACAAATTTCGCAAACGAGGAAAGGTTAAAGAAATCTTAACTTACCGAAGAAGAAATTTAAACTGCAAATAGAAAAAGAAATAGTTTTGGAAAAGAGCCATACAATTCTCAAATAAAAGAAGGGTACACACTATTCCTTTTAAGAACTGGAAATGAAGCCGGAGGATTTGTCAGTATTTCTCTTCTTTTTCTCACAATTTTTTTAGATTTCAAGAAGAGTATGATATACTGCTTCCGGCTTCATTTTGCAATATTTTTTGTGCTATAGATAATCTGTCACTCAGACATTTGGATCTAAATGTTTCCTGTAAGATCTTTATTAATGACTTTTCTTCTATGAATATAAACAAATTTCTGGACTGCGATTAATAATATTAAGGGCTCGGTTTTTCCCAGGTGCAATGATAAGCAATTTAGAATATGCTTAACATATTGAAAAAGAAATTTCCTTCAAAATATTTTTGTTATTTACGGGCGCATGTAATTAATTTTTTGTTTAAATGTCCTGAATTCTGCTTATTGATCATTTTTTGAATTTTTCATTCATGTGAATTGTTTTTGTAAAAATGTATGCCTGCAATGTTTGCAGTAACCTTCATTCAAAAAGAATAAACAACCTAATATTTTAAACGAGTCGTATTTTAGTACAAGTTAAATTATACTTGAAAGTGTTTTTATTTGTATAATATGTAATTCATACAATTCCTTTAAATCAACCTTCCAACAAATAGTTCGTATTAATTTCGGAGATATAATCCCTATTTTCAAGCGTCTCTATCTAATCACCTACAAACGGACATTTTAAAACAAATTTCTTTTGCAAATAAGGTTCTAAAACTACTAATAATTACAGTAAAAACTAGCAGTAAACTAATATATAGAAATTTAACTGTTATATGTTGAAACTAATTCAATAACGAAAGACATCATTAACTAGAAAACAGTCAGTATTATTCGGGAATTTGAGAATTTAACTAGTTTACTCTAAAAAGTACAGATATTTCTTGCCTTTATATTGCTATAAAGAGTTTAAAATAAATTACCCCATTAAATAAACCTACTCTGAGAGAAAACAAAACATTTTTTTGTAAAATAAGTAACTTATCTCTATCTGATTTTGTTTAAATATAAATAGTTTGCATTCACCTTATATTATTAACAAATAATTAAACGGTGTAAAAATTGAAAAATAAAATTGCAACTCTTTTGTTTCTTAATGCTACAAGATAAAAAAAAAAAGAGAAAAATAATATTTTTAACTAAAAAATCAGCAAAATTTTATCGCGATACAGTTCTCTTCAGAAAAATTCGACCAGCACATAAACTGAAATCACCCCGTAATTCTCCTCAAACAACCAATTGATATTTCGGGCCTTATGACATGGGGCATTACTCTGTTGTTAACCGCAATTCTCCCGTCAAAAACGCTTGCAACGAAGAGGTTCACCCAGTATACAATATAGCGCTTAAACGTTACTAATTGCTCCAAAGGGTAACTTTGTCCTGATTTGCCCCTCCCCAAACCCCCTCTATACCATTATACCCACACCATTGTCTTAATTCCGAAAAATTGTGCTTCCGGGTGCCAGATTTTCTATTAAAAATTGGTCCGTTCGGTATCTTCTGTCAATGTGATCACCAAAAAGCGTTATTCTTCGCATCAACCAATGCCTACCAGTGGGTGCTATTACAAAGAGCCATTAGCTCAGAGACAGGGTTTGGACTTTGGCTGCTTGAACCATACACAATATGTGTGTTGTGATAATCGCCTGTGTCGCAACTGTTGTAAGTTCAGGTGATATCGGCCATTGTAACACTTGGGTCTGGGTGAACAATATGTAACCGCTCTCATGTGGAATATGTGCGCCTCTATCGTAAAACCATCAGGCACCGACTTGACACTCCATCATCCATACTTCCACTTTCGACAAGAACTCTCAATGACTGTACATGAGCAGTTCATCAAACGCACCTTTTCTGAAATCGTTACTATCTTGTAACAATCAAAATCAAACTGACTTTTATAGAAATCAGATTAATTGACTGTTTCCTACTTTGACCTTTAATACTCTACGTATGAAATGATAGTATACTGGCGATTTCCGTACTACAGCATCAACTGCTGTTTCGAAGTGGATTTTACTCCATGAGAGTAATTGCTGTAAGTGAGAGGTGGTTATATGTAATGGATTTTCAGTATGTAGATATGTGTGAGTCTGCGTATAGGGGAGGATTTATATCTTAATAATAAATTATCCTTGTAAAACCAGACATAATGGTGAGGACTTTTTATTAGCTAGCTCTCTGATTTTCTCTAAGAAATGAGCATTTCTAGATTTATTTTATTCAATAATTGATAATTTTTATGTTAGGATATTTTTTGTTAGTTTTATGAATTATTATTTTCATTACTTCTATTAAATTCTGCAGTGATATTTAATATCTATAAAATCATTAAATTTTAAAGCTAATTTAATTAAATATAATATAATTATGACAGTTCCTATGAACATGCAATAACGCATTTACTTTTATAGATTTAGGTTTATTTTATAATATTTTTATCTGGTTAAAACTTTCAAATAAAATTTTCTATCTATGAAACATTGGAAACTTGCTTAAGTAAAATATCTTCAGTTTATTGACGACTTTCTTAACATGAGTTATTTTAAGAACTTTTTTTTTCTTAGAAATAAATAAATAACCTCTTTACATATTTTTCATACATTTGCTTATCGTTTGCATTAAAAAAATGCTTAAAATCTGTAGTTCTGGCATTTTTATTATTTTGTTACATATAAATGTTTTCAGAATATAAAGTGCTTATGAATATGTACACAATTTTTAGTATATTTAAGTACTTGAGAATATGAAATTTGTTTTCATGAATACACAAGAAAAACAAAATCATAGATTGTATGCAGTTATATGGACAAAAGAGAAAAAGCAAATATATTCTGCATAGTACCTTCAATAAATAGCGTGCTTTCAAAAATGGAAGATATCATTTTTTTCGATCTTTAAATATGTTTTGTATATTTTTATTTTCTTGAATTACTAGAAACAGTTTTGTGAACACTTAAAGACAGAAATTTTTCGGAATAATTTCCAAAGAATTTGAAATGCATTTGTTTAAACGTGAGTAAAATCCGATAAATGTAATGAAAATATTTAGAAATATTTTATAGATAGAGAGATATTTTTGTTTGTTCATCGTTATGATAATATTGATTTTAATTGTTTTGAATTGATACGACCTCTTTTTTAAGATTATTGGAACAAATTCTCATCATCATTTGAGGCAAATGTTAGCAATGATTTTGCTTAGTTGAGAATAATGTAATTTCTTTCAAGAATTTTTTAAAATAGAAATCACTGAATTTATATTGATTTTTCAATGCAACGAATCCGCATTGTTAAAGGTAATAAACATGCTTACTCAATAAAGATCAAACTTAATTTTTAAACAGTTATTTTATAATTGGCTTGTTTCAATATTCAACTGTTTCACGCTGAGAACCTTTAGATCTATGAGTAAAATTTATTTCTTTAAATAATTAGTTTTATTGATATTTTTTTATTAATTATAATTAAATTATCGTGCTGTTATCCAAAACAATGATGTATAGGAAATTTTAGCTCAATCAAACCTTTTAAGGTATCCGACTACTTGCGACAACTTTTCTTTTTAAAAGATGGAGATAAGGGGATTTTCTTTTGTTATTTTTAGATTTCTTCAGTGCATTTTAAGAAATATATGCTAAAATTAAGAAGACAAAAATAAATTATTCTTACTTAATTGGAAAAAACTGGTAAAATGTTTTAAAAAAATAACTTAAACACGGCCCAATCTGTAACAAAAGTTTATGCACAAATTTTAAATTTTTAAATTCTGATGTATTGCTATGTTAGTCATTTCGGAAAGGACCTTCAGGATAAGAGATATTTTAATTTTTACGAAAACTAGAGCACTCTATTTTTGTTATTATATGAAATTGCTTAAAAAAACTGTGATTATATTAACGTAAGGGACTCTAAATTTTGTAATAAAACAGTGATTGAAAATCTGAAGTTTAAATCACTTTTACTACAGAACATACACAAAAAATTTGAATTAATTACTTTCAAAACTTTATCAGCAATCGCTGTCCTCGTTTAAACATTTAAAAAAACACATTTCGAGTAAAACACTTTAAACGTCTGACATTTTGGTTAAATTAATGGCATCTGCTTATATTAAAACACTTGTAGTTTTGTTTCAATGAACGGAAAATAAAAATTTGGTATTTTTATAAAGTTAAAAAGATAGCTTATACAATAAAATCATAAAAATGTTTGCCAATTTTTGGCAAAGTTCACAATTTTATGGTAGTCGTATACCTTAAGATGTGAGAAAAAAGCTTTGAGAGTCTTGAGCCAAGTCACCAAAAAAGAGACCAAAAGAGCAGTATTTGTAATTCCTTAAAAAATAAGTTTTAATCAATTAAGTTTTAATATCCTCCTGTTATTTAGAACCATATTGTATAAAAATTCCAGTTCAATTGAAAGATTTTAAATGTGAAAAAAAAATTTTAATGCTTTGACCAGAGCTTCAAACCATAATTTGTTTCTTTTCGGTTCCACTAAAAAATATATTGGACCAGTTTAAGTTTTCTTTTCACAAAAAATAATGGCTTTTGGTTCAGTGCAGAAAGGATAATTTTATTTATGTACATTTTAATTTGTACTAAGAAGATAATTCTATCATTTGAAAAAAAATGTATATAATTCTATCCAAATTGGAAGATTTCATACTTTTTTAACTGTCATACCATTTGAATTTATACAATTAACTATCGAGTACGATACATGTGGTGAGACGAGCACGACGAGCATTGGCATTATTATCCATTATCAAAATTTGTTTGACAACTAGATTCGTGATTATGTCGATTATATGTACATTGGTCACTTTATGCTTGCTGCTCACATCATGCACTTAGCCTAGAAATAATTATGTAAAAAATATGTTTACTAATTTATTTCATATATGAAAATAGCCTCTAATTACTAATATATCTTACAACGTGATTTCACTGAGATTGCTTCTGTTGTCTTTTTCTAGTTCATTCAACTGAATTAAATCTGCCTTCTACATCTAGTTTTATACAAAACCAAAACAGAAAAGCACTAGCGAGCATCAGAACATGAAATCGAGAAGCTAAGTTATCATTATCATTAAAAACACCATATTTTTAGTATATGAAATCCTTAATGTAATCAAACCTGAAATATTTTTTAACACTATTTTCCATTAACACCAAAATATCAATCATGTTTCATCTACCAAAGCAGACATTATTCATCTTCTGTTATCTCTCATTCTTATGTTCAAGAAGGAAAAATCTGTTCTCGTTTTTGTGAATATGTTTCGTGATAATTGGATATAATAAAAATAAAGCTTGTAAAAAATTCAATCAACCATTAGGTGTTAAAATAAAATGTATATCTATCTGTAGAATACATAATTATTACTCCAATGAGGAACTATTTTAGCACCATTTGTTAATTTGCTTCATATCTTTAAATAGCGCTTTGAGCTTTCCAAAGGGACTGCACCTAATAAATACAGTGGTTTAATGTTCTGTCGTAAAAGTACTGGATCATAAAAGTTGATTGAAAATTCAGAGTAGTCGTAAAGTTGACAACTTTTTCGTAGGGACATCTGAAGTGGGAACCACAATGAATTCTTTGTTCATATCAAATTTAACGTTTATCTAATGATTTACAGGCAAGGTTCTGTTAACTTGGAAATCGTAACGAGATATATCATAAAAATAGAAATATTGTTTATGAAATTTTTTAATTAAAATAATTATATTTGACTCGAATTTTAAGAAACAACAAACTTAATGTCTGAAATAAGTTTGTTGGCAACGATCCTCTTAATTTTGAACCATTGTGAAATGACAAGGATCACACCGCGCTGACATCCAACGTTCTAACTCTCACACCACTTATATGTGAATATTTAAACTCGACAGATTAAGCATACATTATATACAATTCATTCAGAATGAAAAGGAATGCTGCATTGAAATAAATATTTCATTTTTCTTTTGAAGCTGTCTTCCAATGTGCTTTCCTTGATTTCTTCCTAAGTTTTATACAAAGCTTTTATAAAATTTTCACACAAAAGATTTTAATATTTGTTGCTATTTTGTCATCATTTGTGTATTTTTTTATTTGAGTAAGCTAAACTAGAAAATATATGAAGAAAAAGTACATGTTGTCATCAATATTATTGCTTGATCTATGAGAAATGTGTACGTCACGTTTGTTGCAATAACAATTGTCATAACATGAAATACAGGAATATATTTCCTTCTCAAATTCCTCATGCATAAAGACTATCAATAACAATTTGTTTTACTATTCAATAAATTGCAGTTTCCTCGTGAAAATAGTGTCAAAAATATATGATACAATGAATCTAAGAAATACTTCTAACATAAGGAATGAGATTGGATAAATATAACAAAAAAATAGAAGAATAGAATGGACTTTTTAAACCTAGTTAATGAATATTTTTTTCAAAAAACAAATTCTGAAAAAGGATTAACTGTAAACTCTCTGTTGTACCTCCTAACAAAAAATATATAATGGGCTTTAAAATACTCATTTATTTCCTTTTAAATATATAGTAAACAACTGTAAACATTAAGTAATAATTTTAAAATGTTTCAAAGCACAAATAAATCATAATATATATATATACATTTTTTATACAAATTTCATTACATTACGTTCACCTGTTTGTAAGATGTCGTTTATAGCGGAAATTTAATTATAACCACCCAGGTATATCATATGGAATTATTAAAAATTCTACTTTATAAAGAAAATTCAGTATTTCTCAAAGCATTCCTCAGTAGCAAATTTCATAGTTATATTTTAAGTGAATGTACACTCATGTCCATGAATTAAGAATAATTCAGAGTTATGCAGAAATCGAACTCTAAAATAAATATACCACCCATAAAACCCCACACATCTTCAAGAATCGTATGCAAATAACAGGGCCACCAGATTACACATATAGTACGTCACAATGACTACAGTGTAAGAAGGAGGATATATAAGAATTACAGGCAAAAGTAAAATTGTTTGCCAGCTTATAGCCAGCGCTCTATAAGCTTTTCAGTACAACAATCGCATTGTTATGACACAAAGGACGCATTTAGATGTTTTTTACTTTGTAAAAATTATCGACAGCATCGAATATGGCCTACTCAGATGGAAGTATCAGAGGAGAGCTTGGAATTACAAAAAGTGTAATTTCCAGGTTTTGGCAATGGTTCCAAGATGACAGAAATGTGAGTAGATGTTACAGCACAGGTCTCATCCGAGTTACAATGCCGAATTTGGCAAGACCGGTATTTGGCATATACTGCCAAAAGAGACCGACAGAGCACCGCATCAGAACGGTCTTGTCATTGCTCTTCAGCCACTGATATTACAGTTTCAAGGAATACGGTGTACAGTCGCTTAGTGCAGATTGGTTTATATGCTCGAAGATGTCTCAGATGTTTTCCACTTACTGCAACTCACTGCCGCCTGTGGTTAGCCTGGTATAGATAGCGTGTATTGTGGACACCACAAAAGTGGGCTTGTATGGTGTTTTCTGACGACTCTAGGTTTAGCTTGCTGTCATTCTCTCCGGACTTTCATATGGAGAGCGCCAGGTACCCGTTACCACAAGAACATCATTTGACATCACCGTTTCAGTGGTCCAGAATTGCTAGTAGAGGAGCGGGGAATATTCTAGTTTCCAGAACTGATATTTATATTCAAATTGGAACCATTACAGAGAGAAATCCATCGAGACGTCATTCTGAAACAGCTTGTACGTTTGTTTCCGGGAGCCTTGGAAGCAGAATTTCTGTATATGAATTACTACACCCGTCCATACCATGCAATCATCATACACGAATGCCTTCAATCGGAGTATGTCACTTTTATTGACTGGCCAGCATTGTCAACGGACTTGCATCCATTAGAGCATGTATGGAACGGGCTTGGCTAATGAATAGTTTCCACCCGTCAACCATATTCTGCATGTCTACTTAAACTTCAGAAAGCATTGCTTGATCAGTGGTTTAATATTCCCAAAAATCAGGTCAATAATTTAATACTCAGGATGCCCAGGCGTTGTACGGGCTGTATTGCATCGTCTGTGAGACATACTATGTGTTAACCTATCATACCAAGCACGTAATATTGGTTTTTGTAACTAGATTTTTATTTATTTATTTATTTTTAATTGTTATTATTTTGTTATTTGCTCCAGTGAGCAAAAATGGCAATTTTTATTAATGATATCAAACATATAGCATATTGTTTTGGTTTTTTACCTTTTATTTAATAAAATGTCTGTACAACTAAGTAATATTTGTTTTGCTTCTGACGCTTTCTTTGCCTGAACTTGCATTATCCTTAATTTATGGACATGATCGTATATAAATTATTTATAGAAATCACAAATTAAAAATAAACTACACATTTTTCTTTACTTCTATTTTATTTCAAAAAGAAAATACTTCTTTAACTTCACCAAAAAATATTTCATTTTATAGTTTTTTTTTCGTTCTTAACATAATGACAAATGCATCAGTGTGAAATATCAATACAAGTACTTGTATCCCTTCTTGAAATGCTTCATTTTAATCATAATCAAATTTGCAATCTGTAGTTTTGAGAAAAGGAGTTAAAATTTTATGATTTTTTTCTGTACTAGCAGTACAATTTTAAGGACCAATAATTTGCTCACAGTTATAGCATGTTAAAAACATATGCAAATCTTGAACGCTTATTAAATGAATTTTAATATTTTAAGGTAAAAAAAATGTGGCTTTTTTCAGGGGATACGGTATGATTTTTTAAAGAAATATATAATTTAAGGCTTTCAAACTTTTTTGGATGCCCTTTCTATATATATGTATACTATATAAAATAGTTTTTTATGCTCAAAATACCATAGAAAGGCTAGACATTTAATTTTTAAAAGTAAACTTAAGAATTAATGAAATAATTTTAAATTGTTACTCGTAAACACTGGATACATTTATTTAACTATGTAGAACAATTTTGATATGTGTTTTTTTAGTTATATTCACAAAATAATTTTTCTATGAATGCTTATCGACGATTCTTAAAAAAAAAGAATAAATTTACATTCAAATATCCTTAAGGAATAACTGTAACTTTAATTTAAAAATGCATACTAATTTTAGTTACATGTATTAATAGTAATATTTAGAAAAAGTATCAAAGAATTTGGTACAATAGAAGAAAAAGAAAACTTTAGCACTTTAATTAAAGATAAACTAGTTAGTTTTTCTTCCTGAGATAAATCAGTATAGAATTTTTAAATACTCTTCTGATGGGAATAAATAAATAAATAAATGATATCATAACTCACGGATTTTAACTTAAAACCTTAAATTTTTGTAAGTATTTTAGAAAACACAGAAAGATAGAGTAATGTAGGGCAGTTTCAATCAATTGAATCGTACTTTTTCCACTGAACTGAAATTGACATTTTAAACGTATTCTCGATTACTTAATAAAATAAATTTACCTGATTCAGGTTTCGTTTAAAAAAACTCATTCAGGAGCTATTGAGACTAATTTTGGTGTTGCATTTTAAAATGAAATTTTGAGTTGCAATACTTTTCGTTTGCTAAAATAAGGGAAAAAATTCTGATTCTCCAAATAATTCCTGTACGACGAATATCGAGTTAAATGCTGTGCACGTTGTGTTTTCTTTCCTATTTCGCTGATGTCCTTTTCACTGCAGCTTAAGCTTCACAAATCCCTTTCGAAATATTTACAAGGGAGAGTAATTAAGTTTAATCTTAGAGTAAGCGACAAAAATAGACCCTTTCTAAAAGCGGTCTCGAAAAGTTCTAATTAGAACATTTTCCTTTTCAGGGAGTTTGTTTATGAAGAGGGTTTTCAACTTCCTAATGAACTTATGTCCTTAAGAATGAAGAGATACAGCGATTTTAGCCATAAGAATCTGGATACAGAAAAATTTGTACCTTAATTAGTTCAAATTAGTCGAAGATTGTGCATTTCTTTTAGAAGGCCTATTTTTTTAAATTTTAATTTGAAATTTTCAGAGGATTAATGCATGTGTATCTAATGGTTTTAAATATATGATCTAAACATTTTCAGATTGTGGTTTAAAATTTAAAAGATGTGAAGATTTTTGAAATGTTATATCAGTCAATTCATTCATTGCTTTACCAAATATGGTTCTGTTTTTATTCGAACTCAACTGGACTCGATTTCAAAATGAAAACAGGCAGAGCATGAACAAACATATGAAACAAGAAGTCAAGGTCAAACATATTATGAAGAATTCACCACAATTAAGTGTCCATGTTCGGAAAATTGATTCTGAACTCATATTATTCTGCAAATGTTTTGATATGAATATGACTGCCGTATTAATTTGACGTAATATGTACATACAAGAAATAAAAACAAATGTTTCCCAAAAATGTTCAAATACATGTTTCATTAAAATACAAGGCTAGAATTTAAATTCCCTAAATATTGCCTGATTATTTACAATGTGAAACCTCTCCTCAGTTGAGAAAGGGAGTACCTACAGAAATCTTAATGGCGTAAAATAAAACATTTTTTAACCCTTTTTATTTCCTTAGAAATAAATATTTCCTAATTTTTTTCTCTCTCTTCGCCTATAATCTACAAAATATAATTTGTTTTTAAATTTATGATATATTATATAATGAAGAACAATTAATAATTGCCTACCAAGCTAATATTCAGTAGCATTATCTTTTGCCCTTAATCATGGCGACAATTATATCTCCAGCATATAATCTCTACAAAATACGAAATACGCTTGGACATGACACATACAAACAAATGACTTATAAACAGCATGCTAAATTTCAGGAAGATTCGATGGTTTGGGATCATAAAGTAGATCATTTCCATCTAGATAGCATTCCAAGTCAGCATTATGAAATTTATAACAGTGGATTTAAATGGGCGGGCAACGAAGAGGAGGCCACCCGGGAGCTGCACAATTTTAAAATGATTACATTCACTTATTATTTCTGCATCTCTAAAAGGAATAAATATTATACCGCAAATAAAAATTAATGAATAAAAGTTATTAAGGAATATATAATGATTTATATTCAGTTTATTTATTGTGCTTTCATATTGTCTATAGCTGCAAACCCATTTAATTTTAGAAACTTTTTAACGGGACAAATATATCACTCTTTTCTACATTTTTTTAAACCATGAATGATATTGTTTGTTGAAATTCTAATCACAGTCTACAAGTTAATGCCAACAAACTCTTGTATCTATATTTACTATTGTTGTTATCATACATGAAAATAAATCCTCATAATTATATGTCAAACCAAATGCAGATAATAGTTTCTCGATACTTGACTTTTTGATTGCCTTTGAGAAAAGAACTCAAAGAACCCTTTGTTGGCCGCTATTTAATCATATCTGGCTTAGAAAAATATCCTGTTACGGAACAAGTGTGTTGTTGAAGAAAGACAATCATGGCATATAGTCGTTATGAAAACTCTTGCCATATATTCAGGGTAAGAATTAAGCAAGCGTATTGATTACCTTTAGCATGTGTTTCCTATCCAATGGGAAATTTAAACAGTTAAAGGTGAAGTAAATAATTTCACTTGAGGCAGTGCCAAACATAAAGCTTGTTCTAATTCATTTTTATTCATTCGGTTTCTTGTTACGTTAGATTTTGATTTTGTATTGTTTTTTAAGTTTTTCTATATGCTAGGGATTTATTGATTGTTGTTAGTAAAATAAACATATAGCGAAAACTTGAAACCATTGTTTGCAATTGGATAACTTCCACTTCTAGTATATTTAAATATACAGCAGTTGTCAAGAATATCGCAATATTATTGACGTTCTAAAATCGATGTCGTACATAATAGGGTGTCCTCGTAAAAAAATCTCTGGTAGAGAAAGTAAACATTTCGACAGTAAAGATCACTCTTTTAGAAAGAAAGACTCACCAGTAAATTAATTAAATATGCTTTGCCTCATATCCTTCTACCAACGTGTGTGAGTTTCCATTCATCATTCCAAGTTTTTCTACATATCGAGAGAACAGTGGTAAATCCAAATGAGTTTAGCGGGATCATGTTATTATGTTGTTCTCCAGTATTGTGTTGTAAGAAAAATGTAAATATATTCTCGTAGATGGATGGCTTCCTTGAGGCAATTGCAAGCTGATTATGTCTGGTTGTAAGACAACTGGCCCTTTTCTGCACCTTTTTAAATTCCATAAATATATCTTGCACTCCAAAAAAATATATCTAATGTTACAATTCAAGCTTTCCTCCCCTATTTTAATTCATTCCACTTATCCACACACTGCAAATAACTCTCTTTGTGGGAAGGCTATGTCTTAGTCGATAGAGTCACGTGACATTCCTTCACATAATTCCCTATGCTTGCTCCACATCCACTGTCAAATGATTACTTCGTCTGCACTCGGCAGTCTTACAACGACCAGAGTCGTTTAGATCTTTTGTCTAACTTCCAGTTATTACCGAATCTTTCCTCTGAACCATTTCCTATAATATCCGATAACATCTTTTTTCCGTGACTTTTTAGTTATTTTCACATCCACAGCGCCCTATTTACTTGCCATCAAACTCTAAGTCATAACATCCGTATGCAAATATTTGTCAGTTATCTAGCAAATATACAGCTGTTTTACTTCAATTTAGTTAATAGTTTGTCTCAGTATGATGACGAAAGCCAATCAATTGAACTATCTCATGAAAAAAATGTTTATTTATATTGATACGAAAATCTTTCAATAAATAGATATAAAAAAACTATTTATTTGGAATTTAAGGCGATATGGTACCATCTTCAAAATTTTTTTTTATTTTTAATATTTGGTATTTAGTTTTAATTGTATTTTATAAAGGTTAATATTTATTAATAATTCCATACAAAAAATTTTATTTGTTGCAAAATGTTTGTAAAATTTAAATTTTTTAACCTTTTTTAAGCATTTTGCAAATCCCTAAGGCTCTTTTAAATATGTCTCTTTTCTTTCAAACATTTTTTTCCAAGTACCTTATAATGCACTTCATAAACCTGTGCATGAGTTTTTTTCTGCTGCTGCTCTTTAATTTTTTTATTAATTTTTTATTGTTAAACTTCCAAAAATTTCCAAAAAAATATTACTTTTGACTTTGAAATTTTTTAGTTAAAGTACTAAACATCTTAGAGCTAATTCCTGCACAGTTTTACAAAACATACATTTCAGAACATGTATAAAAATTTCAAACACATACTTCAATTATCAAAAAAGTCTTAGGGTTTTGAATAACAGTATATGCACAAGAATTCAAGATGGAGAAACACTAGTTTGAAGTTTACATTCCATGAATAGCATGATATAATATTCATGGAATAGTCTGAAACTTTTATGAAATGTTAATTAGCTTATTTAAAACTACTTACTATAAAAAATTGCACAAATGTAGAAAAATTAAATAGTATACTGCCATAATGAATATATAGAAAAAAAACGAATTTAATATCAATATTTCATAAAACTTTAAAGTAAAAATTTATTGTATTTATAAAACTTTATTATAAAATAATTAATTCATTTTTATCAGGCTCTTTTCTAGCAGATAATCTGAAATATTGGTGTGGTAGTAGCTGTTTAGCATCAAACATTGCTCCATTACTTAATCAAAAATGCATGTAAAGCTTTGAAATTTTTCAGGCATATTTATAAAGATTCGGGGTATCAAATAAGCCAATAATTTTTTTTCGACTGTTTAACGATTTTTAGGGTAACATATCGCCTTAAGTGAATAGAGCTGATGCAGATTTCATGTTAGTCATTTAAGACTTCTAGGGAAGTATTTTTAAAGACCCCATGCTTGTTTTATCTCCCAATAATCATATTATAGTCATTAAACACTAATAGTTAGAATATTATATCATCGGCATTTTATTTTTCTCAGTTACCTTATTTTTCCACAATTTTCCATGAAATATTATAAAATAATATTATTAACGAATTACAAGGCTTATAATTTATTGTTTAATTTAAAAATTTCATTACATAATTCTTAAAATAACTCTTGCACATTACCAGTCGTCTTGTCTTTTGCCAGGAACAAAATACAGTTTATGGAGATTTTGTGTACAATTCTGATAAGAGAGGAATATTTTAGCATTTCATTTAAATCATATAAAATTCCTTCTTTTATTATTTCAGCTATTTTACTAACTTGGTTTTGTAAATATCTTAAAACTACTAGCTTAAATTACGCTTAAAAACATCATTGGCATTAGTTTTGCTCTCTATTCCATTCGTAGGAAAATCCTTTATAGAATATTTGTTAAATTTTAGTTAAAATGAATTTTACTTCATCAAGGAAATTTTTTTGAAGCTCAAGGAAATCGTTTTAGTTAACTAAAAAATTTTAATTTTGATGTAGTATACACTTAAAGTATACACTTATAAATTGAATTATGCCGAATGAAGAGTTAAAAAGCCTTTCCAAGTGCCTAGTAATATCAGATTTGGAAGGAAATTCGAATGCATACGGCATTGGAAAAACAACCTATTATGTGACTTTTAACTACCTTTACTGCATTTAGGTTGGATGGAAACATAGAAACCAGCCACCCGAAGGCGCAATAAAATTCCACCACTGAAATAGATCGTAAACTCTGGTTTAGTGGCCTGATAATCTCTCTTTTCCTCTTGGCTGTCTAGACTGTACGAGTTTTATGATCTGAATAAAATTTTATTATTTTCTTTCAAATGCAGATTGGTTTATTGTTCCTTGATATAATTTTCTGATACGTGATTCTTTTTTTATTGAATTTTTGTTGGATAACGCACGAGAAGAAAAGTCCAGTGCTATTAAAAGCGATGCGTATTGTCATGTTTCCACTCATAAGTTGAATGGGCTAAATCATGTGATGTCGTAGTCACATCAATATGACAAACACGCGTTTTTTGCCAATTAGTTCATAAATTCATTTGACGTCTTAATCATACGATAATGTG
Organism: Trichonephila clavata; assembly: GCA_019973975.1. NCBI lineage: Eukaryota > Metazoa > Arthropoda > Arachnida > Araneae > Nephilidae > Trichonephila > Trichonephila clavata. Next base: position 21,073 of record BMAO01004856.1, read on the forward strand.
TTCTTAACGAATCTGTTCATATTCTTCACTGTTGCTAACTTTTGCACTTTGCAGAAACTTTCTAAAAAATAGTACATATTTTTCAAGAACAATAATGCTCATAAATAAACACAATATACTTAATAAAATACACAAATAAAATGTAATTTTTAACTTATCTTGAAGAATCTTTTCATCAGATTTGAGTATCTTTACCCGCATTACACTATAGGAGGATGTTTCAGCTCTCGGCAGATTTAACGCGCGTTCGCTTCCCTATACGGCTGGTCGTTAGTGGTACTAGTCTCGAACTCTTAACCTGCCGAACACGAACCCGTTACCTTGACCACTAGACTGCCTCTTCCAGTGGCTGATGCTGAAGTCAGAGCATTAGAGTTAGAATAATTGAAGCTATTGGAGTTTCGGTAAGGAGATCCAAGCGGAGAAAAATCATCAGTGCTATGAAATTAATCCTGAAAGATAAATGTTTGCATTAACTTTCACTGATTTTTAGGTGAGTAAATAAGTTGACCAAAACAAAAGTTTAATAATAATTTGATCGTCATATAAATGTGTTTATTTTAAGAAAATATATTTTGATTATGTGTATTCGAATTCCCCAGCACTTTATTTATGAAAATTAAGTGTAATGTACACGCATAAGTAGACACGTATAACTTATATACCAAATTACACTGCTGGCCACACAATATGGCGCACCAAGAAAGACCAGATATATCATGGTGAAATTTATTTGGCAAATAGCATGTTTGACATAGATCAGAAGGTTAAAATTACAGCCTTTTGTGACGTGTGGGTGATGACAAAATCAGTAGTTAGTGTAGCCGCCCTTTTGAGCTGTAACATCTGCCACACGCCTCGCTATAGAATCATAGAGGCTTTGGGTGTATCCTTAGGGTACAAAGTGGCTCCCACATATTGCCAAAGTTGATCCGGTGTAGCAAAAGAAGGTGTATAACGGGATAGTCATTGTGAAAGCATGGATCACACTTTTTCGATTGACGATAGATTGAGGGAACAAGTAGGACAAGGAAGCAATTCAATCTGTTAGGAAAAGAAAAACTGTTCAACATTGCGTGCCATGTGTAGTCCCTCATTATCCTGTCGGAATATGGCTGATGGCAAGCGCTGAATGTAGGGGAGGACCACGGGTTCCTACACCTCAGATAGGTAGAACTGACTGATCAGTGTACCGTCAATGCGTATTAGACGAGTGCAGCAGTGAAATACAATACCATCCCAAACTATGATTGACTTATAGACTTGAAATTTGGTAAGCCTCTTTTTTTGTGGAAAGGAGATTCATTTTAAGATGGGTTTCAAGGAAATCGAATACAAAAGTAGGGGCTACGGAGGCTAACATATAAAAAAATCCTTTTGAAACGGTTGCACTAATAAGACATGAAATTTGCTCAGCATGTTTTCCTTTTGTTAAGTAGAGATCGATTAAGAACGGTTTTACTGAAATGGAATCTCAAAGGATTTTCAAGTTTTTATTGATTTAAAAAAAAGTCAAATTGCCTGTAACTGTTAAGTTTTTAAACACACAAAACAGTTACAGGCTGGAAATTTGGTAATCATGGATTTCTTTTGTTTAGTAGAGATACGTTAAGAAGGTGTTTTGCGGAAAATGATTTTGTGTTTAGAGGATACGTAGCGTAAAAGATAATTATACTCTTGCTTTATAAATGAAAGTGTGCATTTCCTTTTAAGGTATCCGAACACGTTGAAAATGACCAAATTCAGTCAAGACAGATATTTTTGTTTTTTATTTTATTGAATAGATCTATCTTATCACTTTACGAAACATACTTTGTTTTGTTTCTACACTACCTAGAGGCCAAGTTACAATCAATTTTATAAAGTTAGAAAAACCGGAAGTGGGTTTTTGATCTACCAGAAGTGGGCATTTAAATTGCTCAAAATCTATCAGGTAAGTCTCATAACTCAAAATATTACGAATGTATTTCTATAAAACTTTTAGAACCTGATATTTATGTTATTTTCTAGAGAATGTACTAAAATATTTCTTATTGTACAAATACTTTTTGAGTTATGGCTTGTTATTTAAATAATGGTCTCATAAAAAATGTAGCATTTCTTATAATGTTTACTCAATAAGCTCTAAAATTTTCAAATTTTAATAAAAAATTAAAATTTTAGCACATTTTCTAGATAAATGCATCTAAATTGTTTTAGTAATACTTTTACTAATATATTTTTATTACTTTTTTCTCTAACTGCTTATAATTGTGATTTTTGTAAAATTCAGGTAATTTATTTTAAATTTTGATAGTTTAATAGTAATATTTATTGGTATTGAGTCTTAAAATAGCATTTATAATTTTTTAGTATGCTATTTTGTTAAAAAGTACTCCGAACGTGTTCGGATACCTTAAATCAAGTGGCGAGGTCCATGATAATATTTTTGAATACAATTGAATGTTTAATTCTAGAACTTAGATTCATAACTTATATGTATAGACAATATATAGTCGTACAGCATCATAAAATAACTAGCTAAGCGGGCAGGTAAGGCTATTTGATGTATATTTCCAAACATAAAAAAATGAATCGTCGTGTAACAATTTAGTGAAGGATCCTGGTCATCTATATACATAATACCTTGAGCCTAACAATTAATAATAAATATTATATTATTTAATTTTTTTAAGTACTAACAGATAAAAAATAATTTTTTCTGACAACCCTAAAACTGTGTATTTTGTCAAAAATTAACAAATTTATTTCATGGTTTTATTTTATAGTTCATCTTATTAGCTTAATAAAAATACCAATTTTATCATTTTCCGTTCACTAGAACAAGAACTGCAAGAGTTTAAGTAAAAAAAAGCACATGTTGTTACTTTAAGCAAGTTATCATACTTTAAAACGCGTTTTACTCGAAATGTGATTTTTTGAAAATAATCAAACGGGTCCAGCGATTGCTAAAAAAATTTTTTTGAAAAGAAGCAACTGAACTTTTTTTGTGTATGTTCAGTATAAAAGTAGAACTGTTTTAACCTTCAGATTTATCAATAATTGTTTTATTACGAAATTTACAGTCCCTTATGTGAATATAATCAATGTTTTTTAAGAAATGCCATATACTGATTAAGATAAAGTGTTGTAGCTTTTTGTAAAAATTAAAACATTTCTTATCCTGAAGGTCATTTCAAAAATAAATATCACAGTAAGACATCAGAATTTAAAAATTGAAAATGTGTTCGTAAACTTTTGGTACAAAATGGGCCACGTTTATGTTATTTTTTGTAAATTTTTACCCAAATTTTCCCTTTTTAGTTATAATAATTTATTTTTCTCTTCTTAATTTTAGCATATTTTTCTTAAAATGTACTAAAAAAATCTAAAATCAACAATAAAATCCATATATCTCCATTTTTTTCTATAAAAAAAAAGTTGTTGCAACCAGTCGCACACTTTAAGGCAAAAAAGATTGTAATTAAAATTAATTTAGGTACTTAAATAATTTATGTACTAATATAATCCTACAATGATTTATGAAACCATTTGAATTTTCTACTATTTAACCATTATTTCAGAGCGGTTAATACAGGAATATGACTGAGGTATTATTTTATTAACTATACAATATAAAGCGAAAAGATGGCTATTGGCGAAGACCTCGTAATTTTGAGCCATAATCAAGTGACGCAGACGGTAGCTGTGTGATAGCTGACACAATATCTTCTTCAAAGTAGCACACTGTGACGACAGGAGGAATTATAACCTCAACAGAATTAACATGTATCAGCCCTTCTATAAGGTGGTCTTCGGTTGAACCTCGAACTCCTGGTACTTTAATCCTTAACTCATGGCCATGGCCACCTGTGTGTGGTTACAGCCGAAAAATCTTGAAAGCTGAGCAATTTCCAAAGCATTTTTGAATAAATAACTTATGGGTATGTATTATTTTTCATTTAGGTATACAAATATTTAATAAATAATTCACCACTTCATTCATTATTTTTTTATAAACTATTTTTTCAAATGTAACCAAATAAGACAATCTATTAAACAGACTTTATATCAAAAACCGCTTAACAATAATAAACAATGATTGAAGCTACGAGCACAGCTCATCACTTAAGCAGCCAAGTACAACAATATCTACACATATAAAGCAAAATAATCCACGCTAAAGAAAAATAACCAACGGACCCAATTTGTGTAGAAGTAGCAGCGTAAATGGATTATGCATCTCGTGAGCATAATAGGGCAAGGGGCGCTTTGCTATCGCCTTCTAAGAGCATTTCGTAGATTACATTGATCAGTTTGTCCATAGGGAAATAAAGATACAACACTGTGTTTTTCTTTGCATCCGGTTTTTCTATGCTGTTGCACGAGCGAATTATAAGCACCCTTGATATTGTTTTTTGCTTATTATTCCTCATATTTTCTGCCGAAAGAAAGAAACACGTATTATCTTTATTTTCATGCGCATAGTAGACTATGTCATATTTGCGTCATGCAAGAGGTAAAGACTTATTAGAATATAATGCTCTCTTACATTTCACTTTTTATCTGCCATGTAGAAAGAACGCCAAGTATAAGACATTTAATGTTAATTAAAATATTTTCATATAATTAATTATCCTTTTAACTATTTCGAGCATTTGGAGAAATAATCGTCAATGCGATACACAGAAAATTTTAATGTTCTAACCAACATAATGCTGTTGCAAATTTGTGGGAGGAAAAAGCAGCCAATGACTGAAAATTTTTAAATAAGAGGTTTATTAACGGATGAGTAAGAAAATATGACTACCCTAAAGAAATTATAGGCATATATACATAAAGAAATATCATAAAAGAATATTTACAATTGAGTAGATCACATTCATTATAAACAAGCTTAACAACGTTATACATACAAATCTCCTGAAAAATCCCACTAGCAGGAAATCAGACACAATCTCTCTCTCTCTCTCTCTCATCACAGCCTACCACAAACTGATTCAGATCTTCTTTCGGAAAATTTCAACTGAATTGAACTGTCTTCTGTTTTAAAGATCTTTTAATAGGAGCATATTTATTTCTAAAAGGATCGATCCTAGATGCGTTCTCGGTGATTCCTTGGCATATTGTACATTTCGTCAAATATGTCACCAAGTGCTATAAAGTCGCCAATCTGGTTATCCAATTTACCCTGATGGTTATAATATTATTTTTCAAGTTCATGCTAAGGATTGAACTTTGCATGTAGCACTCAATTTACCCACATTAGAAGTACTGCAAAATGAAATAATATGCATGGGGTGTTTCAATGTACATATTTATGCTATGATAATAACTAAAAGTAACATTTATTGATTTTAAATTTTATAGATAAATTTATTAGAAAATATTTGTATTCTAATAAAGAAAATTGCATAGTCTTATAGAGTTAAGGTTTTTAAGCAATTTTGCTTCCTCAAAACCTTTTGATTAGATATAAATTTTTTTCTAATACCCTGTACATTATGTTTTATTACATCTAAAATTCTGAAATAAAAGAACTATTCATAAACTGTGGCTGAGATTTTTTTCAGATGCTATCCATTATATAGGCTTAACACTAGAACATCCTGGACTTCGTTTATCCTTAAACGTCCACCGATGTCGTTTCGACACTGCGATATAAAATGTATAAAGTAATTTTAATAACTAAAAAATTGCAGAGCTATTGCTGTTCAGTAGGGTTTAGTTTTATGACTTTTTAATATTATTCGTGTAATTATCATGCATTATGAATTTATATCATAAAAAAGTGACGTTGACATTTTTTTTTCTAAAGCTTGTTGGATCACTGCTTTGTCTCAAAACATTTCGAGTCGCATGACAATTACTAATAACCTGTCTCCATTCTGTGTCATTCCGTATAAATCAAGAATTTACTGGAATATTATCAATTTCATCATTTTATTCAGATTCTTCGCAGTCACTTTCGCTCAATCTTATGTCTTATTCGGAAGCTAAAATAGAGCAAGACAGCTCACCACCATCCAAATCATTCTCAGAAAGCTTTAGCAAAAGATAAGCAATTTTATCAGGGATTAGACCTTTTCTTTGAGTCATCATTTCAGGCGGTCTGCTCTGCACAACGTTCCAAAATATAATGATTTTTTTTTATGAGGAGATACGAAATGCTAAGAAAAGAAACACTTTGGCACAGCGATCTTTGTATAACTGACTCATTTCCGCTGTGAACCAAATAACATTACATTCATGGACAAATAAATGAGAGATATTACTTAAAGTAGTTTGGATTACTAGTGGTATGTACTTAGTGAACTCTCTTTTGCTCCACGACAACTTTTTATAATTATAAATTATCTTGTGTTCAAACAACACCAGTGAATGTTCTAAATATATTTAGCAGTGAAATCTCTCCTAATTAACCTAAGACCACCAAACTTTTTCTGTGTAATTACCATGGAAAATGGTAAACAGTTGCTAAAAACTTCCGAATTTCCAATAAAAATGTGGAGAGGAGAGCAAACTAAATAGGTGCCCATTTCCAATCGACACCGATGGACGTTCTAGTCTTAAAACAATGAGCCAAATGTTAAGATGAGTATTTGCGTGATCTTCATCAAATTCAATATTGAAATATATGTACTTGTTATTCTACTTGTGAAATTTAGAAAAAATTTCGAATTAGATTATTCCGTCAAAAATATCTTCAAAATTAAAAAAAAAATCAAAACATGTACTTTTTAAAAGAAAGTTATTACATAAAGAACAATAATCTGCACCAGCAAAAAACATTAGCTAACTTTTGCGTCGTATGAATTTGGCTCAGTAAAATCATCAATGATAATTTTTTATTATTTCCGATATAACCTTAAAAGCTATGTCTATTTTAATTTTAAGGTTAGGTATTTGGTTGTAAATGTACTATTTTTTAAAAAGCTATGTAAGATTTTAAATACATGAGATAACAATAATTATAGTCTATCTGAATGTAACTAAGTTTGTGCAAAAAATTCATATACCATTATTTATCTCCTCTATTGTTTAATTCAATGGCATGAAGAATAATGTCTGGGAATATCTGAACCTTATTTGTATGTTTATGAAAAAGAATTGTAATGCGCCAATGTTATTACTTCGTGGAATAAGTAATAAGCAAAGGGAATTTATGATTGATATTTCTAAATAACAACATTGTAATAATCAATCAAACCACGCAGTATTATTACTGAAAGTCTGAATTTAATGAAATACACGAATCAAATAATTTTCACTCTAGACAAGCTTTTTATACGAGAAATAATCTCATTATAACCTTAGCTGTTAATTAATTTAGAATTTCTGACTGTCATCTTAATTATTTTTAAATCTATATTTTTAATCATGTCTTAACTATTTATTTAACATAAATTAATTAGTTAATTAATCCATAAACAAGTACTTAAAAGGGTTATTTTTCAAAAAAATGAAATGTTTTCGAAGTTAATAAATATAATTTAATCTAAAGAAATTACTAATTTTGAAAGTTATAATTGCATGCGGTGTACACACACACACAATTTTCATTAAATTTAAGTTAATAATTTTTGCATCATGCCTCATTAAAATAATTTTGTTTTTAATTTCCTAGAAATATTTGCTTTTTTGTTGCATTTTTAAATAAACTTCATTCTAAAGCTTTATCATTCTTTTAAATAGAAACTTGTAATTATTATACAGTTAAGCTTACCACACTTATTAGCATCATATATTGGACAAAATAAATAAGTTTATGCTCATATTATTCGTTTTTTCTCAGATGTTGATATTTTAAGTATTGATCATTTAATATTTTCTTGTTTTGAAAGATTCTTGTAAAATATTTTCCATCAAATACATTGCTACATTTTAAAAATACTGGATGTAGTATAATTTATTCTAATTCCAAATAATTCAGAATATTAAGCTTAAATATTTCAGAAAACCCCAATTAAACTTTTACCATACTTTATAACAAATCATTTATATTTTTAAATACCAAATAATATATATTAATAATTTTATAGATTCCTTACTTAAGGTAGTAGCAATAAGTTGGTATTATAATGTTTAGAATGCTATATTATTTATTATCTACGTGTAGGTGCAAATTGTTTTAGCGCGATAATGCATGGTACCTTAGTTCTAATTTTAGCTTATCACACTTTTATTCCGAATGTAGATTCTGATTTCACTAACTATCGTCTTGTGTTTTATTTCATTGTAAGAAGTCTCTGACAAAATAAGTTAAAATATTTCCAAATTAAAAGAAGAAAAAAGTTTACCATATGGATGTATTCTAATTTTCATTAAAGTTACATACATCTTTTATTTACGTCAAAATTCATATTTGGTTCTTTATCTATTGCATCATGTTTAATATATTTTTAAAGAATTTTTTGAGATGAAGATATTTTATCCAGGGGAAAAAAACCCTTCTTTCTGGCAAAAATTTAAATATCAATTTCTTTTTAATTCAAAACCAACAAACAAGTAAATCAATAAAGAAACTTAGTATGTAGGAATTCTTAATAAATACTTAATTTATTTTTAAACAGTGTACCCTAAAAATAGCGTCCAAATTCTGCACAGCCAGACTTTTAGTTGATAGTGCATTGAAACACCCCAAGAAAAAAAAGTACCTGTATAATCCTAAGTTTACAAAAAAATAGGAAAAACAAAGTATGATATCACAGCCAGTGTAAGACAAAAACAATGCATTGGAAGCATCAACTGCATTATTTTGAAATATTAAAAAAGTCGATGTTCAAAGTGTCCATCGTGCATATGGAGAATGGGCCTGAGTGCGTCGTAGAATCTATGAGTGTAAACCACTGTGACGTCATCACAATGGAGGAGTCACCCCTATTCATTACAGGCTCCACAGCTGGGGACCACGTGGCTTTGGCTGCATTGTGCTGTGCCGAACAGCTGGACTGTCGGCGACGGTGTGACTGGCAAACACTATGAGCTGGGCATCACTGCATTATTTTCCATTCATAGGCAGGGATTGTCCGTCTTGAAAGGCTGGCACCTCCGCAGACGGCTGCGAAATGTTTGAAGTGTCAGATGTCATCCAAGCCCTTGTCGCCGGGGACCTGTGAGAGGGACCGGAACTTTTGTTATCTCTGCACTAATGGATCACGTGCAAGACCGTGGTGCCGTGTGCAAAACCTTGAGGCTGGCCAATGGGGGTTGATGAGGGGCGTGGAGTGGACTCCGCCCCTAGAGTTTAAAAGAGTGGACTTCGAGAGAAAAAGAGGGCGGATAGACTCCCATTATAGATTCCCGAAACAGAATCCTGCTGACGAAGGAAGGAGCTCGAAGGCTCCCAATCAACTCCGACGATCGACCTGCGAGACGTAATCCACGGATATAGGAAGAGTGCTTGAGGAGTGGGCCTCCCTATCTAATCACGACGAGAGTTTCCCGAGACAGAACCCGATGGATTAGCGAAATTGACTCCTGAGGCGGTATCCAAAGGGCGGTTAAAAGAAGAAGCGAGGAGTGGACACCAACGCAATAGACTGCCTAAATTAGAACTAGCACCAATACTAAACAGAACTGGCTAAATGAATCTAACACATGTAACTGAATTCTTTTTCTCTTCATAGTGATCTTTTAATAGTAAAAAGTAAATAAATCGATTTTAGATCACACAATGAAAGTTTTTTTTAATGATTAGCGTGGCGTCACAATACGCTACCAAGTTCCACGACGTTACACCACATAACAGCATAGTGTTCACCGAAGTGAATGTAGCATGCAGACGAGCCACTAAGTCCGTTTTTGGACTCACTGCTTTTCTATAGAATAATTCCTTGAGATTGCCCTATAGGAGAAAAATCAAAGGTGTGAAATCATGCAATCATGGCAGCCTCAAAATTAGATTCCACTGTCTAATCGAAGGGCTTGAGTGTAACATATCCATCCAATTCAAAACAGGAGCCCAGAAAAACGCCATAGAATCATCATATACTATCATTCGTCATCATCATTTACCGTATATTTCTCGTAAACTGTGAATTGTACAGGTATAGTTCTTTTGGCTTTGTTTATGTACTACAATGAAAAATTTAGCTGTTAAGAGTTTGGACACTGTTTCTGGAACACCATGTATTTAATTATCTTGATTAACTTTGGACGTATTGGAAACCTGCTTTGGAAACCATCTGTTATATAATAAAAAGTAATATTTATCGATTGCTCTCATCACAACTTAGGCACCTGTTTTATAAGTTGAAAACAATTCGAAATTTTTTAAAAAACTAAAACCAATCATTAAAAATATTACGTAAATAATTCAAGTTTGTTTTAACATTCAAGTATTGCTTTTAAACCTAGGTTTCAAAATGATTTCTATGGTATATTTTCATTAGTAATGCCTTAAGAAATATATTATAAAAAATTTGATTTAATATTCAATTAAGCAGTGCAAGTGTGTGGAATATAAACGGGAACTTTTTTTAAAAATTTCCAGTTTTTTTTTTTAATATTTGTTCAATTATTCTATTACGTTTCTTTATAAGCTATTGTCTGAATTTTGTTTATAATTTGTGATACTTTGACTGTTATGCATATAAAATCTTTAGGAGAAATTTCAATAAATCGTCTAGAATATATGGATTGGAATAATATATATGTGTAAAGATTGTTAAATGAATGTACTATCTTGCAAAAAACTGAGTTAAGACTCAATTTTCTATTTTATATAGCATTTTACCTCTTAAAACTTATACTTAGCTCATTTTTAATTATATCCCTCTTGATTTCCACTTCTTCATCCTCTACAAGTTTCAATAAGCATTATTAAATAAGAAAAAAGACAGAGAGAGAAATAAAATTAGTTAATATAACTAATGTAATCTGAGGAATTCTACATTAGAAAAAAAACAATCTAATGTTTATTTCATAACTCCCAACTATGACAAAAAATGTTGAGTCAAAAACAACTATTTTTGCCATTTTTTCAAATTATTCTTTATGCTCGAGTTTGGATTCTGTGGACCTCCTTATAAATATAAATGTCTGTTACCCCTGTATAATACCAATTCAAACGGAGATGTATTATTCAGGGATGGTTTGTTATTTCTTATTTGCAAATACTTTGGAGTATAAAGTAGATCTTTCAAAATACATTTCACACAGTTCATGAACTAGAACAATCAGATGAAATATTTTGCATTTTTTCCTCTGAAAATGAGATCGATATTTGATACACTATTGATATTATTTTCCTAGAAAACATATTACCTCTACTTATCAAAAATGGTATTTTATAACGTATTTTAGAGGCATTTAATTGTGAAATGTGCTTCCTTTGAAATAATTAATGTTCTTTTGTTTTGAGTATCTAGTCTAGGCTTCGGCAAACTATGACACGTGTGCCATATCTATCACGTGGTACAATTCTCATTGGCACCTTAACGTCTCTAAATTTTTTAAAATTTTTGAGAGGATAAAATTTAATAATTTTGAAACATAGCTTATTAAACTTACATATTTAGAAATATGGTAAGAAAAATATTTACGAAATTACAAAAAAAATGTGGAAGTAAATTTATTATAAGTTGGAAGCTATTTTAAATTGTTGGACGCCGCTAACGGAAAGATTTAATTCTATGAAGCAAACTACGTGTACTCTGCTTTCCGCGTTTGGTTCTACATATCTTCATGAACATATCTTTTCTCAAATGAAAAATATTTTGAGTCTGCAAAGAAGTTGATTAACAACTAAACGTTCAGAATCGTTTGAAATTGATAGCCACAAACTACACTTTTAATATTGTGATATGACGTAGAACGATGCAGGAATAAGGTTTGCATTAAAAAAATACTTTTTTTAGCTCTATTGAAGAAATACATGCTTTTGATGATAGTTATGTTTTATTTGTTTAAGTTTATATTAATAAATATCTTTAAATGTGCTGCGTAATATATTAATATCTAACAAAACTCTAAATCTGGACCTCTATTTACTAAATTTTCATGCATTGCCATGGAAATAGAACTGTTTCAAACAATTTTCTCTGCTGCACCTTGAATCGTATTGGAGATTGGTTTGGCGCACCACAATAACAAGGTTACCGAACCCGATCTAATATTTTATAAATTTTTTAGCCATATTTATTTGTAAATCTATTTTAGATACGAAAACAATCCCAATTTATAAATGTGCATTAAAAAGTAGTATTAAATGATTTCAATGATGTTTGTATGTTTCGTACAGAGTTTAAACAATACCGTTATTATATAATTTTTTTAGAAACTCCCCCCCCCCCCAATACACTAGTGCAAAGTACAAAATAAAATTTTGAATGGAGCATTTCTCATTGCTTCATATTGAATTTTGATGATTACAATTGACCGTTTTGTTCCCTTTTTTGTATTGTTCTGACAATATTACAAAAGTTGTTAAAAATACATGTAAAGAACTAATTATAATACACTAATAATATTAAAATAATAGATTAACTGTGAAGAATGGATGTATTAAGTGCATTGTAGGAATTTAAGAAGCAAGCATATTTAAGTCCAAAAAGCAATGCACAGAAAATTATGCCTCATGATTCATCGTAAAAAGAATTAGGATATTAAAGTGTTAAAAATTAAATAAATATCATACGTATAAGAAAAAAAAAAGAAATTCATTTAAAAACCACTTGTGTATCGATTTGAGGCATTATTCTCAAAGCATTAGTTATGGTGATTAAAAAAATTATGGTGGTAAAATTGTACCTTTTTTTATGATGGAAAATTTGTGTGTGGCCATTCAAAGGTGCTACCATTGCACTAATAATTATGAATTGCTACTGTTTAATTTCAAGATATAAAATTATTAAAAATTAAATACTAATTAATGATACAAATTTTGAATAAAAGAAAAATAATATTTGTTTTACGCTAGACACTAAACACATATTAATAAATTTCACAATTTTAAAAGAAAAAAATGTGAACGTTTTTAATTGTAAAAGGTGAAGTTAAACACCTTTAATGATGAATTTATTTGAATTGACAAACATATTTTAATATCTTAGGAGGGCAGCCTCTGATATAGCTTTAGTCCCAATTCTTAGGTTCTGCTTTAATATAAAATCCGAATATTACTAATAATGTTATTAGTTGTCCGGAATCGAATGAATTTGTAAATTACGTCAATCGAATAAAAATATACTACCTGATGACCAGAATTAACATTTTTTTCATTTGATATACGTATTTATGTCAATTAGAATTTATTCTTGTTCATTGTCTTATGATTATCTAATTGGAATATCCCATATCCAAGTGATGATATCCAAGTATTACTAATGATATATTTACATGGAAAACATGAATACGCTAATTCCTACCAATAATAGTTTCATAATGACACAGTTTAATAATATGATACAATAATACTAAATATTTTGGAACATAATGTTTTAAAATTCTGTGAGCGTTCACAAAATGAAAAGTACTAAAAAAAACTGCTGTTACAAATAAAAAAAGGAAATATTAGAAGTACTATTACAAATATATGCCTTTAAATGACTGGCAGAGATTGCAACAGAAAACAGGATAATCCTTCTGCATTTTAAAGTACAAAATGTACTCCCAAAATACTAAGTGGTTAAAAAGATCGATAACAGCATTTGAAGCCTAAGCACCGTGCTTATCATTATATTTTATTCTTATTTAGACACAAAATAAACGATCTCATTTGCCAAATGGTAATTCCTAATTTTTCTGTTTACAAAATATAATTTGTGTATAGGAGTACCTTATAAATATCCTAACTCTCAGAGTACTTATAAATGTTAACAACAAATATAGTTTATCTTCCGAAATATTTATTCTAAAATGAAAATAAATGAATAAGCAAAGCTTTCAATGCGTATTCGTACTCACATGCCATAACTTATCATTTAATTTTATACAAAGAAAAATAATATTTAAAATTTTTTTATTCACAGAAAATATTTTACAATAAATAAATTTCCAATGATATGTTCCTTTTTCATTCGTCATAACGCAATATACTCATTTTTTTTTAACTTCTGAATCTAATAATGCTTTTAAAAATATTAGCTTTTATGCACCCACTTCACTGGGTTTCTAATGATGTGGTATGAAAATGTAGTGTTTATATATATATATGTACATATTTACTTTTGTTTTTTTATTTTACAGATTTTTAAATTTATGCGGTAATACTTTTACTTCGTTTTGTATTGGCGGGAAAAGTCTACTAGATATTATGTTCACGTGGTAAGTTTTGATATCTTGCAGCATTATACCTTTAACTCTATCTAGTAGTTTATTAATTTTTCCGGTGGCATTATTTAATTAGCAATAGTGTATTTTATTTGGTAGTAATTGCCTATTTATAAAGTTTCTTAATTTATCTATGGCTTAGTAGTATAAGTAAATTAGAGGTGAAGGTTTACTGGCCCAAAGCATGTTTAAACCTGGATTCTTGGTCTGTGGTGAAGAGTTTGTTGTTATGCGAATGTGGCTAATATTGCTTCTGTTTTGACTAGTTAAGTTTATAGCTGTCTGTGTATATATTCATATAAAGAAAACCCTTTTTAAGAGAGGTAGCTTGTCACGCTTTCACTTCAGAGCTCCATGTTTCAAACTCCGGCCTAGCCAAGTTTGACTCAGCTTTTCATCCCTTCAGAATGTCGGAAGATGAGTACCAAGCTTACTTGCGAAATAAGCAATGATGGTTTCACGTCAAACTGAAAACCTACCTGACAGGAATACGTAATCGTGGACTTCAGCTACTAAGTTCACGAAAACTGAGAAAGGCACAGTAGGCCTTGGGCAATATGAGCTGTTGCGCCATTGAATTTAGTTTATGTATATATATATATATATATATATATGTATATATACATGTATGCATGTATGTATGTAAGTCTGTGTGTATGGATACATGGTTTATATCTAAGTACTAGCATTAAGCATTTGATTGTATTGAAAAACATTCCTATAACCCTTACCTCTGGAATTAAAAAAAATTCTAAGATTGAAGTAGATTTAAATCTTACCCTACCATAAGTATCTCCTCCAAAAAATTTTTAGTTTAACTCTACTCAACAAAATAAACCTGCTTATCCAACTTCAGGTCTAAGTCTAAATGTTGAAAAACCGATTTTTTTTATCAATATGCCCCACAACCCAATTAGGAGGTGATTTCCGTAAGAACATTTGAAACAGGATTTCAAATCAAACAAAAGAAACGTGCATACCGATTTTCAATACTGTAGGTATAGTAGTTCGATAAAAAAGAGTTTCTTAACTATATGCTCTTGTGACTCTTTGCAACTCCCTTATAGGATTCGATTTCTGTAAACCGTTCTTATCTGATATCTATTCAACAAAGGAAACATGCTTACTAAATTTCAAATATGTAGCTTCGATGTTTCAAAAATGGGAATACTTATTCCAACTCAAAGCTCCTTAACTCCTCGCATTTTTTCGGGGGGGGGGGAGATTTACTAAAACCTGCTTTGTAGTAGCTGATCTCTATTCCATGAAAGGGACATACCTAACAAACATCACGTCTTTAGCTCTAATATTTCAAAAACGTTAACATTTATCTATAATGCCCCTTAAGCCCTTGCAAAATTATTTAGAAGTCAATTTCCACAAAATAGTTTTTGTAAAGGTTCTCTACTCCATGAAAGGACACTTCTACCAGATATCGTCTGTAGGCTTAATAAATCTAAAACGGGAATATATATAGTTATTTATAACACTCTTTAAGCCCTCGCTACTCCCCTTGAGGGCCGATTTCTGCAAACCCCTGTTATAGCCGATATTTACTCCCTGAAAGATATATACTTACCAAATTGCAAGTCTGTAGCTCTAGTTGCTCAAAAAGTGGAGTATTCATTTACATCGCCACTTAAGCCATCGCAACGCTCCTGGGGGGGGGGCGATTTTCTCAAAATCCATTCTTAACGAATCATTATTATATGTAAGGGATAGGCCTGCTATATTTCCAATCTTTACTTTGAATAGTTTCGGACACATTGCTTATATGCTTTATATATAGAGCTTTTTAAAATCACAGTATTTTGTCTCAATACCATATAATTTTTAAAAAAATACCAATGCGGTTGTTTTAAGATTCAAGGTTAAAAGTTGCTAAAATTTGCAGATGTACCTTAATGAGAGACATGTTACATAAAACTTCACCATTTTAATTGGCAGGAATGGTTCAGAAGTAAGGGAAATAAAACCGTATTCGTTGTTCCTAAAATTGCCGCATGTTAGTACAGAATTCTAGAAAATGTCAATGATCTTGACGGAGGAAACTGTTCAAATAAAAGAAAAATATACTTCCCCAATCGGCTTAGGTAGGAAATACATCCTCCAATTACAATTCCTACAAGTTTCCTTTGATTTTGAAATATTTTTCCTTTGTTCAATGATTAATAAGCACACTGCGAATTTGATACAAGAATAGAAAAAGGTAGAATTAAATCACTTTGATTCCCATTCATTCAAAATCCCATTGTTAAGGAAATAATTGTTAAAATTTCAAATGCATTATAAGGATAGAAGGATTCTTCATTGACTTTGATATTACAAAGAATTAATTTTTGATGTTGATAATTATTATTATCAAGGTTTAAAAGTTCTCTTTGTGTAAAAGAATAAAATATTAGTTACCAAGTAATGTTTATAATGGAGCTTAGTTAGATGTTATGAAAATAAACTGTAAAAAAGCTAATTGTTCTACATATTTATAAATAAATATTAAAAAAAATAATCAATACGATTTAAATCTTAAACAACAACGCAAAGCAAGACTGAATGTTTATTGTCAAACAAAAATCTATGAAACTCTATTTTAATCTATATCCATACAAGGCTGATCTTCTGAGAGGATCTCTACGATACACCACAAAAAATCAAAGAAGACGTGAGAAATTTTACACGTTGAAATTATGGGCCATGCTGCAGTGTTTATAGAAGTGAATTTTTCATAATTCGTTTTAGATGTTTTAAAGTAACCCTTTTAAATGGTTTTCATAACTCTAGTGATATCTTCAAATTTATATCTAAATGTAATATCTCCATGAAGTTTCTGAAAGATCATTATACATTTTGATAAAAATTATATATATATATATATATACAGTTTTTATTTTTACCACACCCTACTTAAAAATCTTATACATTGAAAAATTTCTACATTTTTGACAACCAACCAAGTTATAGCCCACCAAATTTGATTGTCATCTCTCTTGGCACCTATCCTTACAAGCTGGTTTAAAGGATGCAGTTAAGTGTAATTTAGATTTTTATCACAACGAATAATAGCTTTCCATTGGTTTCAAGACCGTTGGATCTCCTTGAAAAAGCTCTGTGAGCAGAACTTTTGAAAAATATTTTTTGAAGAATCATTTTATTAGGTAATTCTTTTAATATATTTCTGCTTAAAAATTTTGGGAGAATTTTTGGCTGAGTAGTAGTCGGTTGTTCTTTCATACTTTCTGTGAGATATTTTATATTTTGGATTTTTTATACTTTGAATTTTTTATACTTGGAAATTTTATACTTTAAATTTCTATTTATTTTATTATGGTTTTTCCTACCGAGTTGCAAAGGGGGAAGGTTGGTGCCTTCAAACTAGTTTAACCCCACTTATTTTGTCCTAAGTCCGAAATTGCTTTTTTATTCGCAAGGTTCTTATTTGTATTTCATTTTTATATCTACTTTAGATTTGATCTTCATGTTTTTATTAAGTTATTTCCTGTTATGTTCTTTATTTTCTTTAATGCATTTTATAAATTTCTTCCATATATATACATATATATATACAGAATATATCTAAAACCTAAGATAACTAGTCAAGCTATTAAAAGGTATATTAGCCACAGTAGTACAATAGCAAACTTCTGGCTTCAGGATCCACGATTGCAGCTAGCCAACCTTCACCTGTATTTGCAAACACTCTGAGTCATAGGGTGAGTAAGGAATATCAAAAGAAGTATATATATATATATGGGAAAAATTTTATATAAAATATAAAACATAACAAGGAAAAAAAATTAAGATCAAATCTAATGAAATACAAATAAGAACCTAGCGAGTCAAAATGCAATTTCGGACTTAGGACCGAATAAGTGGGGTTAAACTAGTTTGAAGGCGCCAACCTTCCCCCTTTGCAACTCGGTAGGAAAGACCAAAATAAAATAAATAGAAATTTAAAGTATAAAAATTCTAAGTATAAAAAATCCAAAGTATAAAAAATCCAAAGTATAAAAAATCCCATAGAAATATGAAAGAACAACCGACTATTATTAAGCAAAAAATTCTCCCAAAATGTTTAAGCAGAAAAATATCAAAAGAATTACCCAGTAAAAGGAATCTTCCAAAAAGATTTAAAAACTTCTGCTCACAGAGCTTATTCCAGGAGATCCAACACTCTTGAAACCGATGGAAAGCTTTTATATGTTGTGATAAAAATCTAAATTGCACTTAAACGCATCCTTTATACCAGCTTGTAAGGAAGACGCCAAGAAAGATTACATTCAAATTTGGTAGGCTATAATATATATATATATATATATATATATATATATATATATATCATTGTACATATTTTTTTAGAACAAATAAAATAATCGTAAAACATACTTTTGCATGTTTCATTTTAGTTTTGGTTTGGTTTAGTTTTTTTAGCTTACTTTAGTGTTTATTAATATTGCACTATAAAGCAACACCAGACCTGTTGCCAACATAACTCGCATTTTTGAGCCATGATCAATTGACAAGAACGACACCCGAGCTATCACGCCATTTTCCAAGCTTCCATGCTTCGACCCATGACATATTTAATATGTATCAGTGAATACCAGTTGAACTGTTGCAAACAAAATAAAATGTCTCAAATTCGATAACACATGCAATGAGTGTATGGTGGATAATTTTTTAAGGAAGTATGTGGGTCAGTAAAGTTCGCTTTATGTAACATCACATAGATGAGAGATTTTAAGTTCAATAGAAACCTTACAATATATCATAGACTCTAAATTCATTGACAAATTCAGACTATGAGATCTTTAGGAGAAAATGTTTCCTGATATATTTTGGGGTCTTTATTTCGCATACATGGAATCTTTGATAAGCCATAATATCTTAATTATTTTTGCTGAATAAGTAACATGAAATCCTGAATATAACACGCTCACTTTTATCACAAAAAATAAGAATGGAATTTATGGGTGGGTGTTATGTACCGGGTATAAAGATGAGAGCTCTTAAGTGTAGAAAATGAACATTTTTAGATGAACATTTTAGAACTACATACGGGCGTATCAAAATACTGTTTATTTAAAAGAAATGACATTTTTTTATGAACTTAAAGGGTTGTAGTTCTAGAAGTATATATACTATTTTTTTTTCTAAAACTTAGAAAATACCTCTAATGAATGACTTCAAATCATAATAACATTGTGCATGTACATTTCAGGTTTCTTCGTAAAAAAAGGAAGTGCGCGTTATACGGCGAATTTATCTAAAAATCAAAAAAATGCAGCTTGGAAGTATAGGTACGTGTTACATAGCGATGCGCGTTATACGCTGGATTTTGCGGTACATTTTATAATATTGATTATTTATGTACAGAAATAATTTCAGTAACATGACGAATATTTTACTTCGTTCATTTATTCCTGAGAAATCCCTTATCTGATTGCTATGGAGCATTTAAAGAACAAAATTGGAAGAAATACTCGACATTTTAATCCATTTATTCTCACAGTGTAGTAATGGTTTATTCTTCAAACATGAGCTCAAATTTCAAAAATGACAACTTGCAGATTCCATGAGAAAAATAATCAAGGCTGCTTTAAAGACAAAAGGTGAAATGGAGACCTAGTGATTTTAAATTTAAAAAAAAAGCAATGAATATTTCTAGTTTTTCTTTTTCTTTTTTTCAGAAAGCTGTTTATAGAATGAGATATGTTTATAGGAAGCTGTTTTTAGAGAACTGCTGAAGTCTTTATTTTATTTAAAAAACATGTTGATTATTAATCATATATTAGAATTCTTAAAACTGTGATATTTTGTGAAAATAAAGTTTTTTTAAAGAAAGAAAATCAAAAAATAATATTTTTTAATAATTTAAAAACAAATCAAGCTCATACTTCAGTTAGCAATAAAAAAAAGAAAAACTGTTTTTATGCCCAGTTCAGAATCGAATGTTATTTTTAATTAAGGAAAATGGCGGTTCGTGTAAAAATGATAAAAGGTAAGATTTCATTTTAGAGGATTTATTTTTAAATATCTTTTTCTAATATTCTGTTAATCAGATTTTTTTTTTATTATTTAACCTTATAAAAGTGTTTTGTTCCAAATGCCTACACGAAGCAAATTATATTCATCGTATTTGAAAGCATATTTGAATTTACAGATGTAAAAATATTTTAAAGATTCTTTTGGAAATCTTTCATGCGTGACTTGATTTTTTTAAACGTTGCAATGCCTTCCATCATAAACTCTTATGAATGAGTGAGTGAGTGAATATTAACGTCGCACTGTTCAGCTACACGAGGGCTTTTGTCGACGGACCGCTTCATTTTGAACAATGGTCAAGTTAAGGGGACGAAACCTGAGCTGGCACTCCCCTCTCCTAACTACCACACCACACCAACGGGATGACGTTTGAGCTTTCGACAGATTTAACGTACATCGCTCCTCTACACGGCGGGTCTTCAGTGGTACTGAGCTCGAACTCACGACACGCTAGCCATGATCCGATGCCTTGACCACTTGGCTACCACGGCCATCATGACCTCTGAAAGCATCTAACAAACTTTATTAATAATAACTATCATTTAATGTTTCTAGCCACTCATAAAGAATTGTCGTTTGTTCGCATTTGTTTCATAACATAATTTTTATTGATATTATCTAACTACAATGAATCCCAAATGTTCATTTCCTGAAATCTTTGCATAGATACTACTGGCAATTAAAATTGCAATACAATGAAGGAAAGTAAATACAAAAAAAAACATATGCATTATGTGTAAACAATATGGCATGAAGCCTAAAAGATTAATTTTGCAAATAGCTTGGGGGTTTACAGGGATATACAAAATTAGTTGAAACACTTGCCACCCTTGACATCTAAAATGGTCTTGAACCGCTTAGGCCTGAAATCAAATTAGGTTTGGATGAAGGAAACAGACAACGCATTCCCTGCTGCTTCAAGTCTATGCTACACTTCATCAACCGTATTAGTTGACTCGAACTCATGACACATTGGACACGAGGTCTTGACCATCATCTCTACCGTGGCTTCAGAATAATTGAATCAAGATTTTATAACACGTATGGAACGTAAGTCTCATACTAGTTGATATATAGAATCCAGATTTGAGGTTATATTATGATTTGGCTCGTAGTTTGAATCTTATAGTTCATCTCCATTTTTATGATTGAGAGTTATCTTGCATTTACATAAAGTAGAGGCTTATTTCTGGTGACGTGGGTAGCCTAGTGGTTAGAGCATCGAACTCCAGACCGGAAGGCCTGTGTTCAATGCCCGATGCCACCAAATACCCTCCGAGTACACACGGAATACGTGCTCGCTAAATCAGTGGGTCCTAAAGTCTTGTGGGTGGTCGCAGCAGATACCACGGGTAAAGGCGGCTGGATAATATTTTCCTCCCCTACAATTCCATGCCTAAATTATGGAAGTGGAGATAAGTGGTTTCGCCATCTATCGTTTAAAAGTCCAACCTATCTCCGGCTCTGGCAACTTTCATTCCTTCCCGAAGGGAAGGACACGAAAACAACAACAGAGGATTATTTCTACTTTAATTAAGAGTATAAAGACATAATAAAACAATTGAAATTTGATTGGTTAATTACTACCGTGATACCTTGTTAGTTATTTATGTATAGTTTAAAAAATAAATTCCGTCCAAATCAACCTCTACTTATAAAGAAAACATGTAGATGCATCAAGAATTCTAAGGATATAAATTCAGTGCAGAATAAAATATTCGACTGCACACTGTTTAGTATTCTAAACATTTTTATTTCAAAATTCAAGAACTCTTCTTTTAGGATCGAGGGTAAAGAAATTATTCAAGTAGTGAAATACCTAATGGGAATAGAGAAGGAGTGGATCTCACTGAAGCGCATTTTAGTCTAAATAGCACAAAAATATTTAAACAGTATCCAATCCAATAAATACAAAACTTACATTTCATGGATTGAGATTTATCTGCAATAATTCCACTTACTTGAACCACTTCCACTAGATATTTAAGAGATAAAATACTTAGAAACGTTGACTATTTTAATGCTCTATAATAAGAATGAAAAATAGTGCTTGACCAAGGTAGTAAAATTTTTATTAAAATAACCACTGAATTGTTGAATAGAGTATAAATAAATTTATGCATTTGTTAGTCATTTGTACAGTTATAGTATCTTTTGTGAAAGCTAAACAAAATAATATTGTAAACATGTAAAAATACGTAATTATAATAATTCTGTAAGTATTAGTTTGGTTAGAGGTATTTCTTTAAAATTCAAACCAAAAATTTAAAAAAAATGATTCTAAAAATATTTTAGAGTTAAAATTTCAATACTAAAAAAGCTTAAAGCTAAAAAAGCTAAAATTTGATCATTTGTTTCTAACGCTTAGAAATGAATGTTCAATGCTAAATTTCGTATGTTTCTTACCTTCCATACTTTCACTAGACTTATAAAATCCAATAGTTTATTCACAGTTGACAGATGTATACATGTTTGTAAAAAATAATATATTTTTAAAAAAATATAATAAAAATCTGTAAAAACACATATTTATAGTTCAATTTCAAACGAAATTTATATGCATGTAAGTTTCGATTAAAATTGTGAAATACATATGTTTTTTTGCAGACTTTTATTATTTTTTAAAAAATTATATTATTTTTTATTATTATTACACATACATGCATTTATATATAATATTTCCTTTATTTGTACAGACAGAGTGGAAGAGTTTTATTAAACAAATTTCCATTACATTAGAGTCTTTTAGAATATTTTTTCTACCAATATGATTGATAAACATTGAAAAAAAGGAAGTATTTGTACTGCTTTATACATTATATTGTACTATGAAAATATCAACTTATTGTTCTAAAATACATAAGCAAACATTAGAACAACTTATTGATCTGAAATACATAAGCAAACATTTGAACAAATTATTGTTCTAATACATAATTCAAAGAATACATTACATACTACGAGCACTCACCTTTGTTAATTTGTTTCACTTTCTCAAATAACATTTTAAGCGTTCTAAAGGGACTACACTTAATAAACAACGTATTTAATGGTCCTCCATAAAAGTAACTGATCATAAAATCTGATTGAAAATTCAGGATGATCGTTAATTTGCAAATTTCATTTAAGTACAAATATTATACAGTAGAAATTATATTGGATTTTTTTCATGTAGGATATGCACTGCTAAATATTTTTCAATAGTTTGAGGAAGTACTCATAAGGGGCAGAGAAACAATGTAAATAATTATCCTGTCCGTTTTTTTTTTTGGATAGATAAAAAAAAGGAAGGGACTTTGACTCTCTAATGATTTAATGTTTTATTTTATATTAGCAATAATTAAGTTTTTTACTAAGATATCGTTTTAATTGAGACAGTGCATGCAATACTATTTGCAGAATTTGCAGCAGAGTAAAATGAATAACTAAATAAAAGTGATAGGGACAGTATATAAATACTGATAAAAGTTATTTTATAATTAAAAATAATTTGAAAAAATGCCTTTGGAAAAAGTACTCATTAATTGGTGTAAAAAAAGAGTACATATCAAAAACATTCTGTTATGATCGTATAGACTCAAATGGGGCATGTCTATTTATATTTAAGCAAAGAAAATGTGAGAAGTCAGAAATGATAGGAATATTTCTTCTAAATGTATTAATGATTAAATTAGAAATTTATGTTCATTTTAAAAGAATATGCAAGAAATAAAATTTAAATAGTTGCTATTACCAGGCACTTACAGAAAAAATTATTGATCGAATACACTCATGTCTTGCTGAGTCATCCGCTTATTCATGATACCATATGATAATATTGGGACATTTTTAATTGATTTGCTAATGGATAAAATGCTTTCATGCTAATGTCATTACTTCTCCTAACATTGGAGAAATATTTCCAGGTACTCACATAAAGTTAAACTTTAACCGTAGTAAATATGCGTTTAAATTTGTATTTTGTAAATTTATTTTTAAAACAAATTTTTGTTAACCGGAATAACACATGTAATGTTTACTAAAAGATATCCGGCTGTAGTTATTTTGAAACAAACAAATAGTCTATTAGACTTAGATGATTTGTCCTAGATGAACGATCAAACAGTTTTCACAAGTTTGACTTTAACGTGTTCTTTAAAATCTTCCCCAAAACAAAAACTAGTCAAGAGTACCTTCTCTCGGGTGGCGTGTTACGACTTCGAGCTTAGTGCCATGTAAAGAGGACCGATGCGCGTTAAATCTGTCGCTGCTGAAACGTCCTTCCATCGTTGTGGTTTTAAAGTTAAGGCAGGTGAATACCGGCTCAGATGTCTTCAAAGTCCTGCATAGTAATGGTAGCAAAAATAAGAAAAATATCAAAAGAATTAGTGATTGTTTGTAACAACATACCTCACCTAAAGTGTTTGCATAACAAATAATAACCAATTATGATATTTTTGAAACTGCAATATTTTATATCGTACCTTAAACTTATGAAAATAGAACATCTGGGACAAAAATTTACAAACAACCTCAAACAAATAAAAAAGGTCAGTAACTGCTTTACTAAGACTGTTTTTGCTATCTAGCAGCGTGATAAGCTATTAGTTACTTAGCTCTCAGGGATCTCCTTAAAGGACTGGGATTTCATATGTTAGTGATCTTAATTTGCATGTGCAAATTGTTTTCTTTCTTGTAGAAGCTGTCAGTTGCTGGCTGTTCATTGCTAAAGTTTGGAATATAAATGAACACCACTAAATTTTCGTTTTTGACTAACCACAGAAAGATATGGGTAACGCTACTATTTACCATTTATGTAAGGCTTAGGTGTTCTAATGAAAACACTCGTCTATGTTCAACAAACTTTGAAGACGAAACATTGGTCATTCAGGGTGGCGCGTAGGAAATTTCTGTTTTGAAAATGCAATAAAACACACTACATGTTTCATTCGATATTATTGTTATTTTCCGCCTACCACAAAACTTTGAAACTTTTAATTTACACAGTTTTTTTAACAATATTAAATGTCGTCCCCCCTTATCAATACACTGATGCAGTCGATTTCAAAAAAATTGAGTCATCTTTTCAAGCCAATCGACCTCGATATTGTCAATTTCTGATCTGATGTCGTTCTGTAGGTCGTCCAGGGATTTCAAGAGAGCTTCTTAAACCAGTGACTTGAGATAAACACAAAGAAAGTAATCAGGAGATCACGCTGACAATTTACGTCTCCTTGCAGGTATATCAGTCAATCAGAGAAGGTTGCTAGGAAAACTATCCATGGAGACCCTTAAGGTTAGGGATGTGTACCTATGTTATTGTATACACACGTTGTCAAGATCCATTTCTTAGAGAGCGTGTATGAATAATTGTTGGATCATTGTGACATAACGGTTTGGATTGGCACACGAACTCGTTCCAAATTTTTAGGTGTTCTAAGTGTATATGGATGACCCTACCCCTTTCTATAGAGGCATTCCCCGTTGCACGGAAGATATCCATCCGCATTTAAACACAACCTCGTGGAAGGATATCGAAGAGACAGCGGTAGGCACGTTTCACTACAATCAATGGCCGACTGTTTAAGGAATATGCCTTCACGACAAAAGCACGCTGCATATTCGACCACAACATGTTTCAGACTAAGACGGGTGGGAAGACAAATATAACACTCCACCCCTTCCTCCGAAGCCCTCCCCACATCCCTTGTCCTCAGTGCGAGCTCCACTGCAGCATGTTCAAATCAGAAAGTTCCCGTGCCCCACTCTGAGCAAGAATTAAAAAAAAGTAATGTGACCGCCTCAAAGATATATTAGTAAAGAGTAAAGCTAATTTCAGTTGGCCCTCAGCTTTAAGGAATGAGATCACTACTGAGGATACTTGAGGTGCTTGATCTTTGACATCCGATTGTAGACATTTTAAACAAGGCGAGCATTAGAATAAGATTCTTCATTATATTCTAGCTGAGATCTTTGGCTACTGGAGCATGCCGATGAAGCTCTTGCGCTATCTGCTAACTATTGATTTGAAGCAATTTTTTTCAGATCAAAATAGATAGGCTAAGACTGAAAATTGTTGTAAACTTCTGTAACACATTGAGATCTGATAATGAGCCTCTCTCCTTCTTTTTCTCATACACAAAATGTCCCTGAAATGAACCAGATTTAAGTCTAGAGATCAGTTGTGGGCCCTTTTAATAAAGAAGTTGCAATATTTTTCTAGAAAATAGCAGATTTGTTGCAGAAGATTGAGGGCAATTCATTGTTATTTCTTCGATAGAAAGTTGTATAAGGTGTTTTATATACTGAATAAGATTATGTCAAAGGACAAGGTCAAATCGTTTTCAACACATCTTATAAATTTTTAAATCTTTAAATTAGATATACATCTATTTATTTTCTGGAGAATAAAGTTTAAAATTCAAGTATGTATCATCATGTATAACTTCTCACACAAAGAAAATAATTTTTGAAAAATAAAAGTTTCATACATTAATGATATGTAAAAAAATCAATTTACCAATTTAAATATAAATAAAGGTTTTCACAGTTATAAATCTTTTAATGCATTTATTCACTATATTATTAGTAATCTTAAGTAATAGTGCTATTCCTTTTGACTTTAAAGTACTGTACGCTATTATAAAAAAATTCAATAAAGCGTACATAACGTTGTTCGTGTGTATTTAGAAACAAATAAAGAAAAAAAAAACAGATGTGTTTTTTATAACATGAAACTAATTCTTTTTATTTTTAATTATTCACTAATTTATCGCTAAATTTCAGTGTACATAAGGAAAGTTATACTTACATTATTTGTAGTTTTTAGTTATCAGAAATTACTGGAAATATATGCCAATAAAAAAAAAGTATTAACTTAAAAATGTAGTTAGAATGCATGTAAAAACTTGTAATGGGATTTTAAGGGGGGGGTTGGCATAAATACTTATATTTTCTTGTAGTATTTTTTCCGTAAATTTATTTAGTTACATGCATTTTGCTTCAAAATGGATGGCAAAAATTTCGAGTCAAAATTACGATCTTTGGAAAAATTATTGGATATCGAAGATAAAATGTCGATATTTACAAAAGAAAAAAAATCTATTTTCTCTTATGTCTTGTATTTTTTCTTGGTTAAGGACTACAAAAATTAAGAAGACAAAAAAAAAATAGTTTCCCCATTTTGATAAGTTTTTTTTTTTTTTTTTTTTGCTATATGTTTCTGCTTATATTTAATTCTGTAATTTTCGTAAAATAATAGCTATAAGAACTGACTCTTTGGCCGTTAGCTCTTGCTTATTCGGGACATGATGCTAATTACAAATACGGAGAAATAATATCTGATACACTGCATGTGATACAAGAATATTGTTTTGTGTCTGGTGTACCATTAACTATTACTGTAAAGTCACATATATTTTGCTCTCAGTCACTATTTCTTTCCTTTCAGAATTTTTCGCATGAGGAATGAGATTTCTCGAGACATCGACTTAGATATATGTTTAGATGTTAATTTATAATAAATTACTGTTTAAGAAAACCTAAAAATTTGAAGGAATTATTGCACAAATTGAAAGTATTTGTAAAAAAATAGTAAATTGTAAATGTGAAAAGTATTCAACTGAAATATTTTTTTTTTAATAATTGTTTGTAAAAATAAGAAATTGGTATTTTTTTAATCATTCAAATAATTTGAGTACTTGTTTGGATAATGTATTGAAAACGAATATTCTATGAAACTTTAAAAAAACTCAAATATTGTATTTCATTAGTTTCGCACAAACGCGGCCTAATGTAAACCGAAGGGTGGTCGAGTTATCGAGAATGAGACTTAAAATGAACATGTGCGACTGTTTTCTCAGAAAATATAATTCTGCACTTCTTAGTATTTTTTGTTTGAGAATATAGAAAATGAACTATGCCCAAATACTCTTAAACCAAGGAAAATTACATACTTTATGGAAGCATGGAGGTTTCACTACATGAAAAGGAAACTTTATGAATACGTAAAATACAGTAATTTACCTAGTCAGAGACAACTCTAAAATAGTTTATGAAAACATAAACCTGTATAAAATGAAGGTAAATAAGTCACTTTTGCAAAATTTTAATATTTTTTTAAATAAATGTGTAATGTCCTATAGTCTTCCGTATTGCACTATGCGTTTGCTGTTTCATCACAAAGAGGACGAAATAACAGTAAGTCCGTTATTGACGTACCTTGTTGTTCAAAATACCTACGAATGGTTTTGACAGTCTTGATTCCCTCACAATGTGACATTTTCGGAGTTTCTGTGGTTTTCTCACCCTTAACGTCTTAATCATTTCCCAATATTTTTCATTAACTGTGACAGCAGCAATAATTTTTGAAAATCGAGACCTTAAACGGTCTACACGGTTTTTTTTTTTTTTGACACGCAAGGATGTAGCTGAGTTATCCGGGATGATTTTTTGAAACTCAACTGTTCCAGAAGGTGCTATGAATATTCTATAAATTTAAACGTTTTAATATTTTTTTTAAGATGCATAACTTAATACATACAGAGGATGAATATTAGTGATTCTTTGTGTTCCCTTGTCTCAGATGAGATTTTAAACCGTAATTAGCATTGAAATCACAAAATATTTTTTCTCTCGTTCTTTTAGGGTTCAATTGATCAAATATATTTTATTAGACTCAATTAATATTTGTATGTTTTTCTATAAACCTAACAAAGTTTTAAAGCTCGAAGTTATAACTTTTTATTCATATCCCGTAATAGAAAATAAAATCTTGAAATCTCGGATTTATCTCAGAAAGGAAGGAATCACAAGTTTTTCTTCATTTCAAATGCTTCGAGTATTTTTCTAGTTCCAAATTCTTTGATTTTTTTCTAACTAATGTTTTTAATACATGTAACAAAAGTTAGTTTGCATTTTTTAATTAAAGCAATACTTGTTTTTTTTTAAAATAATAAAAAATATAATTTAAAAAACTAAAAAGAAAAACCCTTTTATAGTCAATGGATCTAAACTCTAACTTGATCTTTTTGTCGCCAAATCTAGAATTAGTCTCCAAATCTGGAAAAGGGGTCTGAAATTAATCGCCAGATGCGAGATGGAATCTGAAAATGGGAAATCATTTATCCTGATCAGGGCAATGAAACACAAATCATTAAGTTATTGCATTATCATCTGTCCTGGACAAGTGAGCATAATTTCGAATTAACCTGATCTTATAAAGTGGGTAAAAATTGAGTTGAAAGATTCCGTCACATACAAGTAAGGCCTAACAAATGGTGTTAAAAAAAGATATCTGTATTCAGAATGTTAGCATTTTTAAGAAATTTTCAACCATATGCTTTCATATACAAGAATTAACCCAATATTAACCCTACTATCACAAAACCTCTACCATTTTTTGGTATGCATTGCTTGACTTACTCGTACATCAAATTTCCTGAGTGTTCGTCTATAGTTGTAGGAGAAATAGCATTTTAAAATAATAATCATTACAACCAACTTCATTTTTAAAAAAATTAAATGGTTGCCTTTTTGTGGTATTTTGAGCTCAAAAATACAGTTTTACATAATGCATATATAAGGGGGTAACTAAACACTTTGTGGAAACTAATAAATCACCAGTATAATCCCTTTATTGGAAATAATCATTCAGATTACAATATGAAATTATAAAATAATTCAAAATATTATAAAAAATTCTGTTTTTATAAAATTATAATGCTATAAAAATTAATATATAATTTACGCTAATATATTTAAAACTACTTTCTTAAAAAAAAATTAAGAGATACTTACAAAGTGATTTTTAAATTAGTAAATATGTCCAAAAACTTATTAAAGAACTGTTTTTTTAAACGTCAAATTTATTAAATTGGTTTTTACCTTAAAAATGTAACAAATAAAAGCTTAGTTTTAATTTGAAAACTTAGATAAATTTTAATAAAATATTAGATAATTTAATTAAATACCCTTACCAAGATAAATTATACAAATGTATGCGATTTGTTAAGTTACACCAAAATTAAATCATTTGGCTTCTATTAAGCACATGGGAAGTGGTAGCCTGGGAATTATGTTTTCAAACTAGTTGCCTACGATGTATCTGTAGAATCGTGAGTCCGAGCCCTGTCTAGAGTTTCATACTCGATGATGTTCCAGGATCGCAGTTCGTTGGATTTCTTTTTCTGGGGCCACCTGAAATCGTTTGCGGATGAGACGCTGGTGATTACAGTGTAGGACTCATATCACCTATCCTCGTTATAAATAATGACAATTAAATTATGGTTGCGGACGCCGTTTTCTTCACTCAAATGATCCAAGGGATCTCCAGATGAGTGATATGTTCATAAAATATAATAATATATTTTTAAATAAAAATACTCAGCTTGATTTTATATCACAGCTCTCTTTATTAACGGAAAAAATAATAAAATCTCATATTCTATGAACACAATGTTGCCATACAGCACAAGCTAAATTAAAACAAAAAACAATAACTTCTTGGATGTAGTTGGACGGTTTGAAAATAATTTACAGCACGTTACACTCGTCGCTTCAGTTGGCATTGCCAGCTCAGAGGATTTGTTTGAACGTATCTGATAATTCTTCATCCGTCGGTGTTGGCTGTGGTAATACCTTCGTTGCCTGTGATAATCACTTGTAGTTGGATCTTTGATGCCGAGCTGTGATGCATTGTTCATATTGTAATATACTTTTCGTCTATTGTATTTCTTACCTCTTATTAATCCTTTTCATTACATTCAACATCACAACCTTCATAACAGTTTTTGCGAATTACTCGTACTGAAAATGGTTTGCGATCCAATGTTCTATGGTGATTTGTCGTCCGCATGATTTGTGTTATCAACCCTCTCAAATTATCGGTCGAACTCGGCAACAACCTGTAGATGCAAAGGCGGTAATTTCATGATATTCTGATTCATAAAAAAATGAGCACTATGTGTTTTCAAAGTAACTTATAATAAAATTTTAGAGTTTATTTTTATGCCACTCTTCGCAGTTTAGAAATGTGATTAGAGAGGTCAATTACAAGATATGAGTTGAAAATTGCTTCTATTAATTTCTATACTATGTAACATTATGGAAATTATAATATACTCTTACAATTCATCTTACACATGTATGGCTTGGAATCAATATTTAAATATTTGAAAAAAAATTTTACTTCAGAGATTCCCTAACATTGGACAACTGAAAATTTTAAAGAATGCAAATGAAATTTTACTTTCCAAAAAAACCTTCCTTTTTTATAGTTATGTATTGCAAACCTGGTGTATACTAAAAAATACAGAACACTCAATTTTTACATTTTATTTTAAAAATAATTAGAAATTAGTTTGACATAATTTGTACAATTTTTGATTTAATTTTGATACTGATTATTTATAAAGTTGCACCTACAGTATGCTATTATCGAATGTTCGAATTCCTTTGAACCGGATTAAGTGACAATGAAGAACTTAATAGGTACTTTCTTAAGTTTCTATCCACATAAACAAAGAGTATATTATACAGGAAAGACCTTTGTTTTCAAATGAACATGCCTTTTGAAACAAAAACCTTAGAAGACAGGGCCGTTTGCCTTCAGTGGCAGCCATTTCGATGGCGGCACCTTTTAGTGGTGGTTCTCACTACCAAAATTGAAGACTTGAATTAATTTTAATTCAAGTTCTTATTGAATGATCAATATTGCCGTGGTTTAATTTTGCCAAACTCTGACTCAAAGTAAAATATATGACCATGACCGTTTTGTTCCCTTGGAATATAACTTTACCGAAGTGTATTTTAATTGGAATACACATCTCGAATAAAAATTACTTAGAAGTGGTATAGTATATTGTTTACAGTTACTATCAAGCAAGCATGTCTAATATTTTAAGAAATAAATTATTTAAAAAAATATGTAGCATTATATTTTTGTTCTTATTTTGATCTTATTACACAATAGAAAATTTTCGCTACATAAATTGTCAATGTTATGTTTTATTGTTAGTGAATCCATATGTAAGAATAATTCCTTAAAAATAAAAAAAAATAAATAACGTACTGAAACTAAAATATTATATATTTAATTTGTATTTCAATAATTGTTTTCAAATTTTAAGTACGTATACTAATTTTAAATATTGATTTCGGAAAGACGAATTTAGACATCGTCAATAAATTTCCCCACTACCAATACTATCCTAAAATATTTGTATAAGT
The DNA here is from genome assembly GCA_019973975.1 of Trichonephila clavata. Taxonomy (NCBI): domain Eukaryota; kingdom Metazoa; phylum Arthropoda; class Arachnida; order Araneae; family Nephilidae; genus Trichonephila; species Trichonephila clavata. The sequence continues at coordinate 53,575 of BMAO01004856.1, forward strand.
AATATCAAGAAATAAAAAGCAGTTTTAAATTAATAATTATAATGTAAGACAATTTTAAATATTTAAATTTAAAAAATTGGAAAAATTGCATTCTAATTAATATCAATATATTTTTGAATCCCTTAATTTTCTTTCCCAATACTTAAAATATGTAAGAAACTTTGCTTCTTAAATAATTATTATTTAAATTTTAACTTAATTTATAGCCACAAGCATTTATAAAAATTTAAATTGAGCGCAAAATCCTTTCAACGATAAATACTTTGAATATTTGCTTCTTATTGATTTTCAATATGGCGTAATAAGGATATCTTGTCCGGACTTCATCAAAAGCAAATTAAAACTTATTAAAAATGGTTTTCAACTTCATCATAAGCCGATAACTTTTAAATAGCTTCCTAAACTTATCAATGCATTTTGCAAGAAAGCTGCTTTTCTAAATGGGCTCTGAGCTAAGGAGATCAAGTAAATATATTCCACGAATTAATTAGGAAGCTTTCTTTGTTTCTTTTTCCTGATGTACTTCTTGCTCCTTAAGCTTCACAAATCCCTTTCGAAATATTTACAAGAGAGAGTAATTATGTTTAATCTCTCAGGAAGCGACAAAAATGGAAGCTTTCTAAAAGCGGGTTTCGGAAACTTTTAATTAGAACGTTTTACCTGTTCGAGGAGTTTGTTTATGAAGAAGAGTTTGCGCTTCCTAATGAATTTATAACCTTGGGAATGAAGAGAAAAACCGATTTAAACTATTGGAATGAGGATGGTGAAATTCTATATCACAAGGTTTTTTAATTAGTTGTATTTCCTTTTTTTATCTTGGTTTATTTATTAGTATAATTTATTCTCTGTTTCAATATAATAATAGTTTATAAATTTTTTTCCAAGTTCAAATTTTATATGTAATGAAAAACAAACGGAAACATTTTCAGAATTGTTTGGTATAGAAAATAATTCTACAAAATTTTAGACGCGTGTCTCTCTCTCTATATATATAATATTTCTTATTTTATAAAGGGATAAACTATGAATGATTGATGTATCCATATTGATAAAACGTTTATTTAAGTTAATATATTGTTTCAGTTTCGGAAAACAAAATATTTTTGACTTTTTTTTTTCTTTCGTAAATGGTTGTTAAATTCCGGCTTTATTTCTTAGTTTTAACTAAGCTAACTTTTATCTAAAATATAAAGCTGTTTCTGTTTTGTACCAAATAAATATCCACTGAGATTGCCAGATTTTTAAAAGTACGTATTAAATTTTTTTTGCTAAAATGGTAAGGAATTATTGCTTTTTTAATCCTACGCCCATCTTGGGCATCTCTGTCATTAGTTGTCAAGCAGCCCAATGAAGTGATGGTGAAGCATATAAAGATTTAAAATTAGCGTTCGAGAGTTGTCTTCAAGAATTTTTAAAACAATATGGCAGTGTCTGAGGTGGTCACAATCAAGATCACCCTGTGGCACATAGGGCTACAAGTCGAATCCTTGAATCCAATACGATATAAATGCTTCTGCAATTAATCATGTCCGGTAAGCAAATGAGACCAAGCAACTCCAACAGATAGAGGGAAATAGGTATTCTACTACTTTTGTTAGGAGACATTCCACCTCTAACCCACAGCTGCATCACCATCCAAGGAAACTCTATTAATTTTAAATTTACTGTAAATGATTTTTTTTTATGTTAAGCAAAGAAAGAGAAGAGTCAGGTTGGGACATGAAAGATCCCCCTTTAGCCAGCCTGTTTGCTTGCACATTTTGCTGAAGGTCGCAATGACTGGGAATCCACTAGAGGGTAATGATTTATCTTAGCTTTTCAATTAACTCCATTAAACAGGAATGAACTAGAGCGTCTTCATTATACCTTGAAATAGTTAGAGATAATATGGCAGCATCAAAATTAATAAAAAATACGATTTTGATATAAGTTTACAAATAATTATTATAAACATTATTAAAACAACATCAATTTGAATATTTTAGGAAATTTGATAATATTAATTATGTAAATATTCCGTAACTTGCCTTAAACTAAATAAAAAGTACATTTACAACTTGTTTCTTGTAAAGAACAAAAAGTAAATGGTTAATAAATTTGGATCTTGCTTGGCGACCTACTTCAATTCTAAAGAATTTTTTCTATTTTCGTATACCGATTATTCTTTTGTTTTTAATTTATTTAGATCAAATATGCTACATTATTCAAATCAAGTTGAATTTAAGATTAATTTTTAATAGAAACAAGCAAAACTATTTTCAGCTCCCTTTATAATTTGTGTTAAAATTTTCAATTTTAATTTGGACAAGCCATTAAAATTAAGTTTACTTTATATATCAAATGTATTTCAATATAATTTTTTGTCATTCATGACAGGTTTAGGACCTTAGGAAGAACGTGTGTTTTTTATGTTCATAATGTCTTATTTTTTATTGGTATGGTTAGTATACATATGTGAATAATTGTTTTTTTCCTTTTCTGCTTCATATATATACTATATATATCCAATAACTATACTATACTATACTATAAATATCCCATTCCATATTTATATTAAATAGCAGAATTTTTTCTTTAACGTGTGATTAAATATTTAAAAAAATTGCCGTTTTTTTAAAAGAAAAATTCTAATGTAGGTTCTAAGAAACAACAGATCAAAATACCATTAATTATGAAATTCATTGAGAATTGATTAAGAAATATCATTAGACAAGTGGTAAGATAGCATTACTCAAATAACATGCTTTAATTTCGATAATCTGCGGTAATGGTACATGCATTGCACGAAGTACGACTTTTTTATATATTCACAATCGCATGATATATTAAAATCTTAAACACTTTCGATTAGAAAAGAATTTTGGAAGCAGAATCCACGAGTCCTTAATATACAGGAATTTTTTGAGAAAATCCTCAGATTTTCAGATTCTACAGTGTCAAATGCATGATGCTTAAAACACATAGTATAAAAATAAAGTGAAAATCATACTAATTAAAATATCAAAATGTGTTGATTGATTGTAATTGTTCATTACTCAGCTATATATTGAACCTCATCAGGATTTCAAAATTTAGACCAAGTAATCAATAAAATGTTTGATAGATTTTTCCAGATAGGAAGCAGATGAATTGTGCAGCGAGTATTTCAGTGCTTTGATTCTATTAACCATTTTGATTCCTTTTAATTTATGATTTAGTTAGAGTAGCACAATGTGTAATAATATCTCTTCAAGATTTAAATTCCAACATTAGGAAACAATTTTACAATGCATATATAATTGGAAATGGAATAACTAAATTTGGGTAGATAAATGTTCAGCTATTTATTATTTTAAGTAAATATCATTATAAAAATTCGTTACTACTTTTACAGATTTTATTCTCATTAGATGAGGAAAATTTATAGTTATGAAATTTCTAGACTCTGATTACACAGTGAGAAATGATTGGTACTTCCATTTTGTTTCAATTCCATTGTTTCCATTCATGTTTCAAAAAATATATTTTGATGCGCAAATGTAGCTCAATTTTAGAGTACAATTTCTCTGTAAAAATGAATTACATTTGCAAACTTAGTTATAAAATTATCTTCTCTGCCGCTGCTTTAATTGTGTACCATCTTTCATATTTATAATTTTTAATTATATGACCTCCTTATTCGAAATTTTAAAGTATGTTTCAATTTTATTAGCAATGTCATCATCAATATGGGCCAAAGGGTTAATGAAGAATATTTGAAATGCTTCTGAATCCTAGAGTACTTTAAATAGATCATTACATTCTTACAATAAAGGATAGAAATGTTTTGAAAATTTATGAATTGCAGTTTTCCATCTCGAAGAATTTTCACAATTGGTATTTTTCAATTTAAAAATTAAGAAAAAATTCCTCATGTGTGATTTCCAGATCACTAATTTGGCTTTTTAATAATTCATGGCATTTATTGAAACAATACTTTGATTTCTACTTTGCAATTTCAAATTTAGCTCTTAAAATTTAAAGGTTAAATCTACAAGAAAGTCAAGTTTAGTGAACCATGGGTTTTGCGGCAATAGAACACAGTTCTCATTCCAGGATGTTAAGAATTTTTTAATCATAGGCAATTAGTTGAAAACCACTCAAAAACTTTTTTTATTTGGCCTTCTTACTTCAATATGTGTGTGTGTCTGTACGCGAGGTATTAGATATTTCTGCATCATCTTCTAGTAAATTTAGTTTAAATACTCTGAATTTAATTACCCCAGTTCTTGTTAAATTTGTATAACGTTTGTTTTACGGTTGGTATATTATACAGCAATATATTTGCTTTCGAGAATTTACTTACAGTTAAATTATGGAGTGATAAGATGAAAACTCTAGAGACATTAGGTCTTTCTTAAAAAAAGCAATCAATCCACTGTTATTTCTTTTCTTTATAGGTGCACAATATACTTTAACTTTCCTAAAGTTAAATTAATTTTCTGCAAAGAGATGAATATATATTGCTGTTCTGTATGCCTTTTTGAAGGAAGAATTTCTAAAAATCTTTCTGTAATGGAATGTTCTTCGAAAACTAACTTTATAGTAAAGCGTAATTGAGAGAAGTATTCGAGAATGTTGATACTCATCTCTAATGCAGCAAAAAAGATTACACTTTCTTGAATAATTCTATTCAACTACGGTTCAAAATCTGTAACTATAAATTAAATTTTTCTGTTCAAACAAATAGTTGCACCTTTTTTTGATATTACAATTTTCTTTTTAATTCGTCAAAAAGTGTTTCAGCGGATAACATAATTTATCTTATAATCTCACCTAATGATTTTCTCTTCTTTACCAATATAATGCTCTCTTATGGGAGGTAACCTTTTCTGTTTGAGAAATAAATTTGATAAATAGGTTCTGCTGAGTTGAATTATAGGTATTTCTTTTTTTGTCAAATTTCCGAATTTATTGATTCCGACTTTTATGGAAATTTCTATGAGTAAAATTAAACACATTCCATTTTGAAATTTTAGAAGGAATTACAGCTAGAATTAAACAATAAGGTTATAATATTCCTCTTTATTAAAATATTTAGAATTTCTAATCCCATTCATCATTACAATTATGTGTCACAACAAACCAGAAAAAATAAAACCTCAAAACAATAAGTATAATTTATTATAAGCTTACTTTTTGTTTTTCGATAAACCTAATCTTAATAATTTAGAAACGCAGAAATATATATGTATATTAAATATTCCTGAAACACAAATATTGCTAAATATTCATCGAATGTAATGAAACATATTTAATGATAGTTATTGGAAATACAATACAATGCAAGACTTTCTTTTAAAATATTGTAATTTTTACTGCATAATATTTCGAAGAAATGCTAAATCCCTAAAAATGGGTTTTTTTGTTCATTGTTCACAGAACAAAACTACTTATGCACACTTCCCAGGAAAACTAACACTTTTCGAACGACGCATGGAATTTTCACCGACTGATTATTCTATATTTCACAAAATATATATAGTTATTTTTCAATTTTTGTACGTATATAGGAACATCATGAAAGTCCTGGTTTATTTAGTAAAAGTAACGGAAAATACTCAATTATTTTGATTTACTTTAAAAACACATTAATATAATGTAATTATCATTTTATTGCACAGCAAAGGAGCACTTTGAAATATACAAAAGCCACTTGAACCCGCAGACGTAAATATTCTAAGGGGATTACAATGCAATAAGCAACAATAGCAATTTCAATAACAATTGAACAGCTTTTTCCGTATGATAATAATTAGAACTCATGTTACGACATATATAACCAGCTTATTTTGTTCCCCGCTATTCTCATATACAAAATTAGGGGCTTTGGTAAGGAAAACATTTAGTTTATCACATGCACATACAGATGTTTGTAGAAGTTGCACCATTTCCGATTCTCATCAATTCATCTAGTGTTGAACAGAGATCTTTAGTCAAAATTTAATTTAAGGTTTGACCATTTTATATTAATTATACAATTAAAATAGTTCAAATTATTAGTATGCAGATATTTGGATGAGGGAAATTTTTTAAATTATTTTGATGATTTTTACTCCAGAAAGTAAGGAATGGTAATTCAATTTCTTCTCGCCGAAGATAAGCCTACTTACAAAATTTGCCTCATTATGAAGGAGAGTAGTATATCTACATTCCACTATATTCTGGAGGTGGCAGTGTTGTGATATATGCCACGAAAGTATTAAGTTATACTCAATAAAATATTTTTTTTTTAATTCATTCACATAAATTAATTTTTTTGGAACTTTTATTTTCGATATGCTCGCGCCCCCTTGTAGGGTTATCACGCTACCTAGAGGGGTGTGCCCCACAGTTTGAGGAACGATGCTTTTTGCTGTTTGAGGAGGTTGTCAAAAGTGCTTTACAACCATGTTAAGGCTGCACGTAGATAAAAGCATTTGTTGCTAATGTTTCGCATGCTAGAGTATAAAGTAATTATTTCTTTTTAATTTTAAGTTTTAAATTGAAAATAGGAATAATTTTGGAATGGGTGTGTTAAACATATTCCCTCTAATTAGGAAGGAAGAGTTTTAAAGTTACCTGAATGTTTATATTTATGGTTTTCTAATTATGTACTAAATATAGCAAAATAGTTTAGTGTAATAATTCCTCATTGTGGGCTTAAAAATGGCTGGATTGTAAATTTTATTCCAAAATTTTTGAACTGCAAAAATGGTTAAATAGAATATTGATTAATTTAAATTACGTCTTAAAGAATTTAGTTCAATATATTTAGCATTTGAGGATTCTCTAAGATCAGGAAGAGAAAAAATTATAATGTCTTAGTAACATACCAAACAGCCCATTATGATGCTTAACTACCTTCAATGTATTCAAGATGGATTGAAACATAGAACCCAACTGCCCGAAGGTGCAATAAAATTTCGCCACTGAAATGGATCGTAAACTTGGCTTTAGTGGCTCAGTAATCTTATTTTCCTATTGAATTTCAATTCTGTCAAATTTTATTATGTGAAGAAAGCCTCCTTCTCGCTTGCTTTAACATATTGATTTATTAATTCATTATGTTCATTTTATTATTTCATTATATGGGAATTAACTTTTATTTTTTTCACAATCGCAAACAGGAAATGAGTGAATTTTTAAGATATGTAGAGCAATAATTTTCAGCAACCCTTTCTGTTTATTCTTATAGTGTTTTCTTAGAATGTAAATGCTTTTGTTTAAAGATTTTCTAAGAATTATTATACATTTTAGAGTGTCATATTCTTAAGTTTTCTTCTATCACGAAACATGTTTTTGACATTAAGTTATAATATTCGCATAAGTTAATACACTTATCATACCTTATGTCTAAGCTCAATTTTTTAAATTTTTTAACTTCAATTTGTGTAAGTTATACAAATTATGTACGTATATGTATCCTAGGGAAAACACCTGTTCTATAATTCTATTTCGTATTTTTTTAAATTAAAATGAGTTTTTTTAAAAAAATTTTATATATATTTATATCAAGTTATGAATTATAACACGTATGCTTATATTTTAAAGAGGCACTTATATTCTAAGCATATAGTTATTCATTCAATATAATTAGATTAAGCTATTTTAGATTAGAACATGTTCACTGTGTTTTATGGAACATGTCAATGCAAAATCTTAGTCACTATTTCTCAACACATTTACATAAACCAGTTACTTTTTGAGTTCGATATTTTTATCTTATACATAAAAAGTCATTCTAAATTATTTAGGAAGTTCTAGATTTAGTCAAAATATGCTTTTACGCGGAAAAACAAAGCCTATTAATTTGTTTAAATATAATTGATTTCGAACATTGTATACTCTTTTTTATTCAAAATACCTCAGCCAAATGTTGAAACATCCGAGTCCTTTGATTCAAATTCGTTATATTAATAAAAAAGACTTATTTATTTTTGTATTTCTAAATAATATGTTTTCCTTAAAAAAGAAAAGTAAATGGAAAATTAGATTTCTCATCATAATTTAAAAAGCGGCATTTATCCAAAAGATATCAAACGATTTTGAAAATGGTATAGAAAAATGGTCGTACAGATAGAAAGTGGTATAGAAACATGGTCGTACAAATAGAAAGTAGTATAGATACATTGTCAAACAAATATATTTTCCTCTAGATTTTACCATTACTGGATGCATGTATATTAATAGCAAATAGATTATAAGACTACCATTTAATATTCTTTATTTTTTCAGGAACTAAATACATTTATTTTCGATATAATCAGGAGTGTTACTGAGGATTTTGACACGATCTCATTTTCATTGGGATGGAATTTTGACAAAGAACTTATGGCTTATTTACATAATTCGTTGTTTTGATCTATTTGTATTAGTCTGCTAGAGTTTTATGACTATAACTGATTAAATACTAGAGGGAAAAATCCTGAGATTTTTGATTTGTCATGATTTCATCAAACTTCTTATTTTCAAAATAAATGTTTATCTAACTTTAAAATATTGTTTCAGTTATTTAATAGCAAATAATAGTTTCAATTTTTAACTTTGTACGTATTATAACAAAACACAATTTTAACATCGTTTTCTTTTACCTCAATACTTCGAAGTATCGGAAAATTTATAAAAAAATGACAAAAGTGGCATTGAAATAAAAAATAATCCATTTAATGAAAAATTAGATTATATTTTAAACAATATATTTTAATTTAGTTATTCCAAACAAACAGAACAATCTCAAATTAATTTAAAAATAGTCTTTTTTACCAATTTTATGTTTGGGGTTTTTATTCAAATGTTTTCTTAAACAAGTATTTTAAAATTATCATTTTCTATTGCATGTATTGAACTGAATAAAAAATAAATAAAATTCGAGAAGCATAACATAATGAAAATTTACATCTTTCTTTCTTTTGTTTCTTATCTTTTTTCTTTCTTCCTATTTCCATAAATATTTCTTAAGGTAAGGTAAAATATTTTTTAAGGTAAGGTAAAACATGTATAAGGTAAGTCCTTTTTAATAGTCCTATATATTTACGGATCATTAAACATTGTTAAACACATTTTTTTACGAAATTGAGATTTTTATTCTATGGTACTTAATTTGTAGCTACGAAAATGTCTCAATAATATTTATTTAAAAAAAGGAGTAAGTATCGCACAGCCAGAGTCTCAAATTTCGAATACATTAGCATTAAATTTCAGTCATAGGCACTTAAATTGAAATCTAAATATTGTGTGTGCGTTATTTGCTTTCACTTTTAACAGAATCAAAGTTTATTATAAATAATCTTTTTTTTTCTAAACCATATTAAATAGAGGAGCACTTACGAATATTTTAATGTTAAGTCATAAAGATATAAATTTTGAGCTTTGCAAAGATTTTGTTAATTTGTAAGCATATATTTTTTTACAACATTGTCCCAATCAGACAGAAAAATAAAAATTATTTTAAAAAATATAAGATAATAGTTTTATATGTTTATTATCGAACATTCACGTCAGTTATACCTAAATTGAACATTTTTCCATTACTTACTGTAAATCTTACGGATTTTTTATGTGTCAGTTAACATTAGCATGATCTCATTAATTAATATTCCGATCAAAGAACCACTTGATCACAAATATTAATTAATTAAGGATTAAGGAAAGTTCATCATCACAAAGGCACACCGAAATCGAACGGAAAATCTTACACATATAAAGCAAAATAATCCACACTGATGAAAAACAACCAACAGACCCAATTTCAGCAAAAGTAGTAGCATAAATGGATTATGTATCTCATGAGTATAATGGGACAAAATGCACTTTACTACACTTTCCAAGAGCATTCCGTAGATTACTTTGATCAGTTTGTCTGTAGGGAAATAAAGGTTCCTCGAGATGCTTTCTTTACAACCCTATTTTTCGATGCTGTTGCATAAGTAAATTATAAGCATCCATGATACCATGTTTTTCTTAATATTGTTTGCGTCTATACCCAAAACAAGAACGTTTTCTACTACCTTTTGATACTCGAAAGTAATAAACAATGCTTTATGTGACTATTTAGCAGTTAACTTTTATTAGAGCATAATTTTCCTTTGTTTCCCGCTTCATTATCTGTGTGGTTGTCACAAACTACATTCCATATATTTGTAACAAGTAGGAATTCGTGTAAATGAAGCTTAAGAATTTTAATAAAAAAAGAATCAATACGTGATAGGAACAAAATGTAAAATAGTTTCATTTTAAAATACTTTCTATAACGATATGAATTATTTCAAAAGCTTTTAAAATACTCATTATCATACAATTAAACATTTAAAATTACTATACAGCTCTTTTGGGTTTGGTGAGGACAGTTTGAAACAAAATTCATAGATTTATTTTATGTTAGCGGCTTCTGAATTAAAAATAAATTATAGTTTGAAAAAAACTAAAAAACACGCTTTTATACTGAATCGAACTAAAAGTAAAAAAATAATTCTTAATAAAGAATAAAATGATTATAACAAGAAAATGAATGTCATTGTGGTAAAAGCGTGGGGAGTTCTATAAATGTAGCAATTGTTGTAATTTATAACTTCTATTCCGAAAAGCTGATTTAGTGTAAAAATGTAGTACAAAGCACCCCACGCTTTTACCACAATGGCATTCATTTTCTTGTTAATCATTTTATTCTTTATTAAGAATTTTTTTTTTTTACTTTTTAGTTCGATTCAGTATAAAAGCATGCTTTTTAGTTTTTTTCAAACTATCAATTATTTTTCATTTTTTAGTTCGAACTACAATAAAAGCGTGTTTTTTAGTTTTTTAAACTATCATTTACTCATTGTTGAATTTATCTTTGGGTTTGATATTTGAAGCTGGAATTACGTGGCTGTAAAATTAGTCTTGCTCTTCAATGGATATTAATTAACGGGTCTGAAGTGTATTTATTATCTGCGTTTACGAGGACTCGGATGAGTCCCTTATCGTTATATTAGATTCCGTCTCTTTTGAATAGGTCAAATAAATAAAAGTGTGTAAAGAAGAAAAAGTTCGAATTAAAAATTTTTTTAATGTACCATGTTTTTTTATGGACTAAAACTTATAAAATTCCTTCTTTTTGCATTTTGTTTTCTTTTTTCACATTTCCATGCATTGTCATCCACTTCCGAGCTATGGTCCAAATTTCAAGTCCCTAGCTCCTCGGAAAGTCACACAGTTTAAAATCAATTACAAAATTCCACCCGGACAGACATTAAAGAAAACGATTTAATAAAAACATGGTAATATAAAATGTCAATCGTTTTTTTCCCACCTTTTAAACGTGTTCCTTTCATGTTAATTCGTATCATCATTTCTAAACGTATTGCTTTATAAAAAAAAATATTTAGCGTTTAGAACGCAAATTATTTTTTTTCACATGCACGAGCCTTTTTTTTTTTATTTTCATTTTCAGAAAAATGTTTATATTACGGTAAGTAATTGCTAGCACACACCCACCCTCCACTTTCTCAGATACAGAAAACTTTTTTTGTTTGTCTTACTTCCATTAACCGCTAATTATACTCACATATATAATTAGTTTTAAATTCAAAACATTCGCCTTAGGGTTACACCTTATTCTTTTAGTTGCCAAATCTGGAAATGATGAATGAAATTAGTCGCCAAATCTGGAAATGATGAATGAAATTAGTCGCCAAATCTGAAAAAAGTATATGGAATTAGTCGCCAAATTTAAAAATGGTACATGCAATAAGTCGCCAAATCTGGAAAAGATATATGGAATTGTCGCCAAATCTGATTATCCTTATTCCTGACAATCCTGAAAAGGACAATGGAACAAAATTATGAAATTATTGTATTGTCATCGGTCCTTGATAAGTGTGCGAAATTTCGAAAGAATCCGATCTTTTTAAGTAGGTAAAAATCGAGTTCTAAGATTCCGTTACATGCAAGTGAAACTTATAAAAGCGTGTTAATAAAAGTAAAAGTTATCTCAAAAGATATCTTTTTTTAAAAAAAATGTAATATGTGACAGTCTGTGCGATTTTCTTTTTTGAGAAATGTAAGGTATAAATGACTTTTTGTATTTAAATCACAGCTGATAAATAAGTATATGCAGAATGACGTATTACGAATATTTGATCAAACTTATGTAATTAAAATAACGAATTTGTAAATAGTTACAACTGCTTAATTCAGATTTTATGAGAGTAATTGTATTATTTTATACTAAAAATTATATATCAAAGACTTCTTTCTAAAATTTCCCATCTGATTATTTTGAAAAGTTTTTTTCGGAGGGGGAGAGGATTAGGTGATAGGACCTCATTAGGAAACAAAAGGAATTTGAAGCATTGAGAAAGATGAATGAATAACATATTGAACTTGAAAATCTTAAGTTGTTTTTCTCTCTAATGTTTACTTTATCTACATTATAAAAATATTATTTTTTTCAAACGTGTTCTTTGAATAATGAAATTGTCATGATTATGTCTGCATGAAAGGTGGGATATCTCAAAAACAAAACAATCAATGACGATGCACTTAGAGGGTAACATAACGCAGTTTCTAAAATAGTTATATTCAATCATATTTTATAGACATTTTTATTTCAGAACGTAGCATAATTTTTGAGAAAAATCCTCAACGTCAGATTTGAATGCTTATAAGATACCTATTTCTTAAAAAAAGGCTTTATGCTGTGGTGCGTGATGTTTCAAATGGGTCAAGAAATATACGTATTTTGACGAAAAATCCTTAACTTCAGATTTGAATGATTATAATGTATTTATCTTTTAAAAAAGGTTTTATTCTGTGATATGTGATACTTCAAATCGGTCAAGAAGTATATCAATGGAATTAAAATTATATATATATGTACAAAGTATTTTCATTTATGCTGTTTTCCTTAACATTGAAACTTTTGCTACGATTTCATAAAAATAACATTTTTTTTCACAAACTAGGTTCATACATGCTATTTATTTAATAATCACTATTTTACTTATTACTTTAAGTCTTCTTACGTTCTTTTAAACAATATAATTCTTCTAAAACACAATTTTTAAAAAATTGGTCTCCGATCCCAGTCGGATGCTTTATAATTTTACCCTTAATGTAAGCTTTTTCAAATAGTTTCTTTTCTGTTGTGCAAAACTAAAAGGACGATTCACGCAAAAATTTTAATTCAAGGATTTTCAAATTTTATTTGGTTGCCTCCTGTGTGTGTATATTATGTAAAACAGATTTTGTGCTCAAAATTTCATAAAAAGCTAACCATTAAATTTTTCAAGAAAAAAACTAAAATTTTTGAAGTGATTATAAAATGCTACTCATTCTACAAAGATTTGATTCCACGCATGAAATTTGATTTACAAGTACGTTTAACTATGTATAATAGAAGTTGTTATGGATTTAGCGGTAACATGATTGGTATTCGTGCAATATTTCTTTTTGTGAATGTTTATCGATAATTCCTTAAAAAATGCATAAGTTGTGAGTTCAATTACTTTTTAAAAATAAGTATTGCTTTGATTCAAAAATCCGTACCAACTTTTGTAGCATGTACTTCTGGCAATAGGTAAAAAAATTCAAAGGATTTGGTACAATAGAAAAAAGAAGCCTTAGATTTTTAAATGAAGACAAACTAGTTATTTTATCTTTCTCTGAGATAAGCCAGTTTAAAGTTTTGACTTGCCATAGGGATGTGAATAAAAACGAACATAAACGCTATCATAATTCTTTGTTTTTATAAGTATAGAGCTTTTAAATTTAGAGAGATTATAGAAAAGTAAATAAAGAATAATTTACGCTAAAAAAATTATATTTGATTTTTTGACCGATTTTCGTCAAATGAATCGTACTTAAACGTTTATTTATTCTTAAATACTTTTTACATTCATTTGATTATTTTGTTTCTATAAAATTATACCACGATTGGTTTCAAATTCCTTTTATTAGTAATTCCGTTTGCATACTAATAAAACAAATGATTGGTTTCATCTAATTTTCATCCTATCAAATATTGTTTGAGTAAATGCTGAGAAAAACTCACTACAGTGCTTTTTTATTGCAATTACATAAAAAAAAGATATTTCCTATTTTTTGAATTATTCAAATATTTAAAATACCAAAAAAATAACAGTAGAAAGATACAAATAGTAATGCTTTGAATATAATTGCAAAATATATCCAGGTCCACTAAATAAAAATGCGCTTCTTTTAAATAAAATTTGTGTGTTTTCGTTTATTACTTTTATTTTTACAGCTCTTAAAACTTTTACCCTCTCTTTCTCTCCCCATTCTCTAATTATTTATCTAACGATTATTGTACATATTTTGTAGAATTGGTAAAACGGATTAATGATGGTATTCTAAATAACAAAAACGTTCAAAAGTTATAATATCATTTGTTTTTAAATACTATAATCCATTTACATTTCAACTGCATCAATTGTTTTTATTATTGATTAAGCTTGAAATCTGTTTTATACCACATCGTCTCTCTCTCAATTCTGCTGTTATCTCAATCATGTCAACTTAAGTGGAGATATATATTTTAAAGAGATATTTTTAATTTTTATTTTTGGAGAGTTCGGAATATAAAGTAAAGAAAAGCTTTCGAAAAGTTTAGAGATACGATCACTATTGATGGCTTTTAAATTACAATGTAAAGGAGAGAACATTCATGTCACTGAAGATTTACTTCATCCAATTCAGAAACTTACTCTATCAAGGAAACATTTCAATAGCTTCTACGAATGGTGCAATTGGTATGTTTTATTTTTTGCTTCTAAAATGAAGCATTGATTTTTAAAAAATTGCGCTGAAGTTTATCTAAAGGTATATTTTTTTAAAAAATCGGCAAGGGTTTATTGATTTGATTAAAATAGAAAATAAACTTATAATGGATTTATAAAAACTGAGGAATCAGTATTTTCTTTTCACGCATGAGAGCGGTTATCTGTTGAATATAGCTATCAATGTTATAATAATTTTAATATTCAGAATATCATTGAAATATCATTAATTACTTTTTCTGTACAGGCTAAATTTTTTGAAGCTTTTTTAAAAGAAAATATTCGTCAGTAATTTAACAATTTTCAATTAGAAAAATAGTCCCTTAAATTGATATTTTTGAAGTTTAAAATTTAATTT
This sequence comes from Trichonephila clavata, assembly GCA_019973975.1. Classification (NCBI taxonomy): domain Eukaryota; kingdom Metazoa; phylum Arthropoda; class Arachnida; order Araneae; family Nephilidae; genus Trichonephila; species Trichonephila clavata. Next base: position 68,707 of record BMAO01004856.1, read on the forward strand.
ATTTTATTAACATAACTATTCTTTTAGATAAATATGCTATAGTTATGCATTTATTTGATTGAAAATATACTTCAATCTCTCTTACTTTCCAAATACATTAGATGTTCCATAGCTATTCAACTCCACATACATTTTTGAAACAACTTTTTTCTCTTTTTTTAGGTTTTCTTGTAAGCATGTATATTTTGTTATAATGGCAAATAAAGAAAATATTTTGAGCAATATTTGTTCAACTTTAATTTATCACACACCAATACTTGCGATAAAATATCCATAAGGAAATAGGATCACAAATAAAATATACATTTGGATACCGGTTTTCCGAACCCCTATTTAACTAATTTTACGATTTAATGAAATTTCTTTTTTCCGATGAAAATGAAGGCAAAAAACATCCATGTGTCGAATAATATAAAAACATCGAATTAACGATACTTCAGCAGCCCAAAACGGTTTTTCTTTGGATTGTAATTAAAAAAAAAAGGATTTCTTTTCAAATGATATAGATTTCTGCCCAGAACATAAAAATGCTTTACTTGTTTGCATCAAATTTCGACGGTAAAGGATGCAACCCACAAATACTGATGAGTCATGAATGTAACCTGTCACGTGAGTTTTTTTAATAGGACAAAGGAGGCATACGTAGGTATCACTAAACGTTCGCTACAAACAAATAATCATTAACTATTTTCAATGTCCCGCTACAGCCCTCTATTTATACGATTTAAGGTATCCGACTGGTTGCAACAACTTTTTTCTTAAAAAAAGGAGATATGAAGATTTTTTTGTTATTTTTAGATTTGTTTAGCGCATTTTAAGAAAAATGTGCTAAAATTAAGAAGAGAAAAAGAAATTATTATTATTAAAATGGGGGGGGGGGAGTAAAAATTGACAAAAAATAGCATAAAGGCGGCCCATTCTGCACCAAAGGCTTATGAACAAATTTTCAATTTTCTAAATCTAATGTGTTGCTATATTATTCAATTTTGAAATGACCTTCAGGATAAGAGATATTTTCTTTTTTTACAAAAACTAGAGCACTTTATCTCGGTTACTATATGCAAATGCTTAAAAAGACATTGATTATATTCACATAAGGGCTTTAAATTTTGTAATAAAACAGTGATTGATAAATCTGAAGGTTAAAACAATTCTACTATATACAGAACTTACAGAAAAAATTTCAGTTAATTATGTTCAAAACTTTTTTAGTAATCGCTGACCCCATTTGATTATTTTCAAAAAATCACATTTCGAGTAAAACGCTCTTTAAAGTATGACATCTTGCTTAAAGTAATGGCACATCTGCTTTTACTAAAACACGCAGTTTTTGTTCTAATAAACGGAAAATGATAAACTTGGTATTTTTATAAAACTAATAAGATGGTCCCATAAAATAAACACATAAAAAATTGTCAATTTTTGGCAAAATTCATAGTTTCAGGGTTGTCGGATACCTTAAGCATCAGTTCAGAAGGTGCTGCACATGCCACGCATGCTCGGTGGCTCTGAAACTTGACTATTTTACGTAACATCCTATAATTGATATTTGCTATAAAATTCATTTAATTCTGATGACTCCTTGCGGTGTTGTATTTTTTTTACAAACAGCAGTGTATACATATATAAAAATGGACAACTTCTACATATATCAAAGTACCTTTTATTTAAAAGAAATGACATAACTCCGACAAAATTAAAAGGTTGCGCTTCTAGGAGTACACTATTTCTTTCAAAATCCTTGGATAATACGTCGAATAAATGACTTTAAAGCATAAAATAATGAAGAACGTTATAAGTCACTTCGTGTAATAGGGAGTACAAGTTATCTTTTTATATGCTGGATACGTTTGACAGAAAAGAGAAAATAAACTAAAATTGCCCCTAAATGGCTTAATACAGCCTGAAAAACTAATAGTAAGCTCTTTGATTTTCTGAAATGACAAAAAAAAAATTATTTGAATCTAAACTAAAAAAAGTTTAAAAGGTGTTCAGATTGTTTGTAGTCTTATTGGTTGATATTATATACTTTCATATACATGAATAAAATTCACATAAACTTAACTTAAGCCAAGCTTATTTTAAAGAAAAAATAATAATTTTTCACTTTTTTCCCTTCCGCACCTGAATGATTAGTGGCTATTTTCGTTCTTTTTTCTTTTGGTTCTTTCGTTTAAACATATTTCATTTTTTTTTTTACCAATGCAATTTGAAAACTTTTGAAATCACAGAAAAAAGATTTATTTGGATTAAAAAATAGAATATTATTAAAACTAATATATTTTTTTCTAAATTTTTTTCAAGGGAAATTATACATGAAATGCATTAACGTGCACAATAATTTAACCCGCATTTAAAATAACGCATTAGCTTGAAGAAAATAATTTAAATTTTGAAAACTGAATGTGCGAAATTTTTCCCCCTTGAAGTCTAATCAATTTTATAAACAAAGCAATTACAGTTTGGAAATCATGCCTGTTATTATAATTTTACTGAAGCTAACTTTTGCTTTGAATTTTAATTTATAGGCTTGCTTCACAGTTCTAAAGCACGTGTAGTAAGATCTGAAGCCCCGTATCTAGCAACAGCTATATTTAGGTAAGATGAATGGTCAAGCACAATGGACACAGATAGAGAAATTTTAAGAGTCGATACGTGATCCAGAGAAAGGAAGTGGAAGGCGGGTTGAGATGTTTAACATAGGTTGTCAATGATGATCTAATTTTTTTTCATTTGTATTTGTATAGTAAAATGTCCTTTAACAAATGAGATTTTAATGAATTTCTGGGGCAAATATTATAGGATTCATTTGTTTGACTGTTGAAACATAAACAAAACAAAGAGAAAATAGCTCGTGGAGCACATATTCCTTTGGTACTTGGGATTAGAGTAAAATTAGAAAGATTACACCTTTCTCTATCATAATTACATTGGCATTCACATTACATATTCGAAATAATTATTTTAAAGAGAGTTCCTGTAATGTAATAAATTATTTACCATGACATAAAAAGAAAGAAGAAAGAGATCATAGACTCCGTGTCAATCTGTAGGAAATTGTCTGGTCCTTTATTATTTTTGAACATTTTAAATTTTACCTATGTGCAACACCAATCCAATAGAAATTATATTTCGAATACATATAAAAAATCGGCTTCTTGAATGTGAAAATGAAAACTTTAATAACAGCAAAAATCTATATAAATAAAAATGAATGTCTTTGTGTGTTTGTGTGTGTCTTATGCCTTCCTAAGCCGTTCATCTGATCGCGGTGAAACTTTGGGGAACGGCTGGAAGCATGTAAAGATTTCTGAGTTAGTAAAATTGACCCTTAAGGGGAGTTATGAAGGCTTAAGGGGGGAGGTAAATATTCTCGTTTCTGAATTATTGGACTTACAAACTTGAAATTTGGTAGGTCTGTTCCGTTTATAAAGTTGAGATTCGCCTCACAAAAGCTCCAATGAAGGTGGTGAGGGCTTAAGGGACGTTATATACAAATATTATCGTTTTTGAACTATCAATGCATGAAATGCTAGAAATGTGGTTCTACATGCTAGAAATTTGGTAGGTCCATTCCTCTCATAAACTAGAGATCGGCTATAAAAAGTAGATTGAGAATCAACTCGAAACGTCGTTGCGAGGGCTTAAGGAGCATTAGAGATAAATATTACAGTTTTTGAACGTACAGACTTGAAAATTTGCTAGCATGTTTGTTTTATTGAATATAGATCCCCTCAGAACATATTTTATGGAAATTGACTTCTATTGAAAGGGGGGAGCAGGGAGTTGTTGAGACTTATTTATAAAAAAAAGTTTTCGTTATTAAATTACTTCTTACCGTAATAAAATTTAGAATGCAAGATACATTTGTGGAACTGAAATTCGCTAAGAGAGTATTTTACGGAAATCGACTCCTATGGGGGAGACATAATTTTTTGCGGCATCTTGATAAAAAATTACCTATTTTCAAACTATTAAAACAATAATGGAATTTAGAATGCATCGCTCTGCTGTTGAATTGAAGAATTTGTTGAACGGGTCTTACAGAAATTGACTTTCAAAGGTTGTTACTGGAACTTATTGATATAAAAATTCCGTGTTTGATCTATTATGCATGTACTTTTAATTTAGGTACTATAGTAATTGCCGTAAAATCTGGTGTATGACGTGCATCTATATTTTCAAGCATTTTTTTTTTAAAATTAGCTAGATTCGGCATATAAGGAGCCTACTCATTTTTCGAAGGAACCCGAAATGTACTAATCTAATATTCTTACATTTTGAAGTCATTTATTTAGAGTATTATCCCAGGATTTAAAAAAAAGAATATCTCTATATCTACAATGGTTTATGTTCATTAAATATGTCATTTATTCTAAATAAATATTATTCTGATCTATGTAGAAGTAAATTTTTTAATACTCCTTTCTCTCTTCCTTTATTTTTGAAGCTATCCTTTTTATACTCGGTGTAAAATGTGCACCCGTAAATTTCGGTGTAATTTTTTTTCGATAAAAGTACGTCTCATACGCCGGATTTTACGATAACTTAATAGTGAAATCCTATGATTTCTTTCAAATTTGAGTATAATATACCTTTAAAATTATTTTAAGTTGTCGATGATTTTTTTTTCATGTACAAAATTTACAATTTTAGTTTTATATATTAGTTTTTCATCAGCATGCTCCAAGAATACAATCCCCCCCTTGATCATTGAACTATTACGTATTGCAGAAGATATAGTGAAATTAATTTTCGGCTTAAGAAAACATGAGCACTGGGGAAAATTTTAGTGCCATTTGTTAATTTGCCTCATTTCCTAAAATAACATTTTAAGCAGTCCTCAGGGACTGCGCCTAATAAACACGGTGGTTTAATGTCCAGTCGTAAAACTACTAGATCATAAAAGTTGATTGAAAATTCAGGGTAGTCATAAAATAGACAACTTTTTCCGCAGAAGGAAACTTGAATTAAGAATTACATTAAATTTCGCGTTTGAGTTATGTTTAATGTATCTCTAAAGGCTTGATTTGACAAAACGTTTTTATTAGTTAAATTAGATTCAAAGTGAAGATTAAAATAATTTAAATAAATATAATTGGTTTTAAAGCACTGAATGATGTAATAAATTAAAGAATTCTAACAGAGGTCTTAGAAAATACCATTGAACTATTACGTTCTTAAAAAAAATGTGACATACATTCATTAATAGATAAAACCGCACAAATGAACAGATAGTTTAAATATAACTTTCTGAGTAATGACTAAAAAATTATTTTCGTGCACTTCTCATAAAAAATAAACATTATTTTTTTTTAAAAAAAAGGTTGTTTTTGTTAACCGTTTTCCTTAGGAAAATGTATTATTTCTGAATTAATAATTGATAATATGAAATATCTGTTAAACGTTTGTTAATCAATGAAGTTACCAGAGATCATTAATAGTGAAATGCAATATATTTTTGAGGATTCAAAATGACATAATCATCAAACTAAACTAAAAAAAGAAACATTAATTTAAATTTAATGTTTCTTTGTTTAAAAATATTTTTTTATCTTAGAAAAATTGTTTTAAGTAATTGAAAACATTCCCAGCTACAAATATACCGTATACTGATCCTAAGGGCGAGGCTAAATATTTGAAAGCAGATTTGTTTAATGCAATAACTATCAGGAAATACCAGGATGATAGATTACGTGGTTAAATTGGGGACAGACAAACAGTATGTAATAAGATTTCAATTACCGCATAAACTGTAGTAAAAAAGAGATATTTTTAGAAATTTTTACATTTCTTACCTCATTTTCAAAAATATTAATATCAATGTCAATTAATGAATTAATTATTCACCTCAATTTAAAGGTAAACTAACTTCTAAAAAAGAAGTTTATTTCAATGGAATATCAATTTCCTTCCATTAATAAATCCACATTGATTGTCATATAAAAATAATCCATTTTTTTAAATCTGCCCAAAAATTAATAAGATATGCATAAAATACTATTTAGTTGATATATACTAGAGTGAGTTTAAGTCCTTCAAATAATAACTTTATTTATATAGTTCAAAAACCTACGTAATAATTTAATTGAAATATCAATGCTATAAAATAGACTAAAAACACCGTTTGTAAGTTTGTTTGTTGTCGTTCACTGAACTCTTGGATGGAATTGAATTGAGCTTTGAATTCAGAAATTTAAGACATAAGAAATACAAATATCAAACACCTGAGATGTATTTACTATTTTAAAGTGTTAATTATCACTTTAAAATAGTAAATACATCTCAGGTTTTATCATACAGCGGTATAAATCGTTAATTAGGAATTTATACTTGTGTAATAATATTAATGTTTCGATTTTTTGTAACATTTTATTTCAAATGGAATAAAATTAAATGCATTCATGTAAAGAAAATATGCATAAATTAGTTTTCTTTAGAATTTCGGGATGAAAAATTATAAGGTGGCCTTTTTCAAAGCTCCTATAAAATCTAAAATACATACAAACATGATTTATCAAATTTTAAACTTCATTTAATTTCAGCAGCATAAAGAAGCTTTTTTTCGAAAGAACTTTATAAAAAAACGATTAAGTTTGTTTTTTCGTAGAATAAATTATAATTCAATATATAGTTCTATATTAATAAACGAAATTTGTAATATGTACTTATGTTTAAAAAAGTAATACTGTTACGTAAAAAAATTAAAACCATTGATGGAAATTTTTAACTTGTCACAATAAAATAAATCTTTAAACTTAGGATTTAAATATTAATTCAAAGGTGGTTAAAATTTCATGCAAATCATTTGAGGAAAACAAATAGAACAACAGGAAAGCCTCAGTTGAAAAATTGATTAATAGATTTTATGTAATCATGAATTTTCTGTTACTGTAAGAAAATTAAACAATCAAGTATCAAAATCAGAATCAGGTTTTCATTTCAAATTATTCTAATTTTTAACAAAATGTCTCAAAATTAAAAACAAATATATAGTTTTCCATTTCTTTGTAAAAGGATTATCTTTGTGGCAAAAATTATTAAAGACGTTCATAAAAACCAAATATACTTAATATGAGAGTACGTACAAAGTGTCTCTTGAGGATATATGATACTTTAAAAAACATATATGTAACCACGTTGTAATTTAAGGTTATAAAAAAATTTCCAAATGGTATTAGTCTGTATTATGCTAACATTTAAATTTTAAAAACGGTTTTCATCTTTTATATGTATAATGTGATGAAAATTTCATAAAAAACATATTTAAGGACACATTTATCTGGAAATACAAATCTGCGATTTGTTCCCTTTGTTTTAGTTTACTTTAATGATGAAATATATTGATCCACGAAAACCTTGACTTACGGTAATTTGACTTTCTTATTACAAATTAATTTTAGTATAATTTTAAAATTGTTATTTTTTCTATGTAGAATACTTTTTGACACTATTTATTCTAGAGATCTTGATACCTAAAAATTCTCAGATTTCGTTTTTCTTTTTTAAACTTTATTTACTCCAGTAATAAGACAGCTTTTCTCAAATTAAGGGGCACGTTCCCCAATGGGGGCAGGATAACTCTACCAAAGAGGCACGGGCATATCGAAAAGCCGGAAACAAAAGATAAGCTTCAAAAAATATTAATTTCCTAAAAGTAAACAAAAAAATACATTCTAACATAATAAAATATAGAATACACATAACTACTGATATATTAGACTTATAAATGTATAAGTATTGCACAATATATTTCATAATTAGTTTATTAATAATAAGTTAAGAACTTGTGTAAAAATTACCTGTGACAACTTGAAATTTTCATACATAAAATGTTTTACAAAAACTAACAATTATCTTGAAAATCTGTAAGGTGTATGATTAATCCCTTAACTACTGCTGATAAGTTACGTGATTCGCACCCCTAATGCCCCCGTTTTCCATGAAGGCGCTAGTATGTGATGTATTAAGGGGAGATGAATAGGAGAAAATAAGTAAAAACTTCTATGAAATAAGTAAATCCTTCACACACACTGTCAAGATCATTATATATATATTGCGTATCAAATCATTCGGAATAATTGTATAGATAGTAGGGCAATATATATATAAGTCCTGGGCAATTGGCTGAGTGAGACGTTTATATACGGAAGTGGCAATTAAGAAGTTAATGTCGTATTGTAGCTTCAGCGTCAAAGTACAGTATAATTGAATTAAATACATTGTTATTGTGTGGAGGAGAGAGCCGCGATGAATATTATGATTGGATATTACGTTGCAAATATCGAAAGTTTGAAAAGCACTGTTGTAAGAATTTGCTTAAACCTGCGTCGCATCAAAAGACTTTTCTAAAGTAATTTATTCTAGGTAATACATGCGCTTGTAGTGTACAATATTATGGCTAATTCACTCCATCCCGTACGGTCTTGCTAAATAAATATTTTACTCCTCCTCTTTCTCTCTCCCTCTCTCTCTATATATACGAAAGTGGTCCAACAAGTATCTGTTCTGACCTAGAAATGTTCGTAGTTGTTTGACAAGTTTTACTGTATTAGAAAGTGCGGAATTTATAAACCATATGTTTCAAGTTTGAAGACGCCACGCTGTTTAGTATATGTTTGGCAGATATCGATAATAAACGTTTTCAAAGAATTTGTGAAAATGCAGAAAAATGGTCATCGTTATGTGATAAAATATTTTTTATTTGAAAAGCTTCAAATCCAACCAATATAAAAGCTGAACTAGATTCTACTCTGGTTGCTCCTTTGCTTACAGTTGTAAAATATTGGGCAGCAGAGTTGAAACGAGGCCGTACGAGCTGCGAAGCCGAGCATCTCAGTGGTCGTTACGACTCCAGAAATGGTGAAGAAAATGCACAAAGTGGTACTGTATGATCGTCGACTGAAAGGTAGATAGCTAGGAGAAATAATAAGAATTTAAAAAAGTGTAAGGCATCGCACATTATCTGAAAATTTTGGCATGAGAAAGTTGTGTCTGAGATTGGTGACGCGTTTGTTTCCACTCGAGCAAAAACAGTGTCATGAAAATGTTTTAACTGAGTGTTTAGCAAAGTTTCACAACACCAAAACAAGCTTTTTACGCCGTTTCATAACCATGGATAAAACATGTGTCCATCACTAAAAACACGAGACAAAAGAACAATCAAAACAACGGACTTGGAAGGGAGAACCGTCTCCAAAGTAGAAGACCGTTCCATCTGCAGACAAGGTCATGACATCGCTTTCTTGGAATGCGCGTGGGATAATTTTCATTGAAAAAGGAAACCTATAAATGCCAAAACTTATTGCACCGTTTCAGAAAGAAACCAAGCAAAAACGGCCGCAATTAGATGAGAAGAAAACGTTGTTTCATCAAGACAATATACCTGCTCACAGATTCGTTACGACAGTGGCCAAAATTAATAAATTAAAATTTTAATGACTGCCTCATGCACCCTATTCGACAGATTTAGCTCCCTTGAATTATTTTATTTTCTCAAATTTGAAAAACGACGAAGAAAAGCTGTAGGCAGTTAATGCTTATCTTGAGGAGACAGCGAATTTTTATAATAAAAAGGCTATCGAACTTATTGAGTATTGCTGGGAAAAGTATATAGGGTTGAAAGGAGATTATGTTGAAAAATAAATATATTTTTTTCCAAATTTTTTGTGTTTTATTAGTCGGGTTGGTTACTTCTGGGACAAACCTCGTATTGATTGTTAAACTCGTATTTGATTTATTAATATATATATATTTCTTCTTAAAATATCTTTTACTCAGGACTTTTGCTTAAATAATTAACTGTTAGCTTAGCCACTTAACGGGATATAACGATAAAATTTATTAGACTACTTACTAGTAAAGTTAAAACTGATGTTATAAAAAATAGATGATAAAATTTACCTCATGATTGCGACATCTGATTAATGTTTCCCACCAATACAAAAGCAGTATTAGCAGTACTGCATAAAATTAAAATTAGTAGCTTAATATAAAATAAAAGTAAATCAATAAACATAAATTTAAAAACCTTAAATATTGATATAAAAACTATTGAAAATAAAAGTATTTCATGCAATACACAATGATACTAATATAAAATAAAAGTTCTATTAATTTTATTAGTATCATCAGCGCCATCTCTGCGAGTAATTGTATAATTATTTTTTTAAAAAAAACCATTTAATGCAGATATTATTACATATTGTCATCTCAATGAAAATCATTATAATTGTAATTGTATATATATATGTAATAATTCCCAGTAATTTAATCTTTATTAGCTTTTGATTCATCTATGTTTGATTCCTCCTTCCGGACCCACATTTAATTAATATCCTAGCTACTCGCCTAACGAGAGTATCTAAAACTGCATCTATCCATCCATTCAGATCATGTGATTTAAGCTGCCTATATAAACCGAGGTTTATGTAAATCACCATTTCTGTTATTTGTCTGCATTAAACATGTAACCGGCTGCAAATCATTGTGCATTCGCTTTTTTTTTCTGTACTGTGTCGTCCACTCCCTGTTTTGTGTTGAACATGCTTATATGTTTCAAGATGTGGTAAGAAACAGATTTACATAATCACAGTACTGCTTAGTCAATCCCATCCAAAGAGAGCATCAACCATCATAAATATTGATCTAAATAAATAATCCTTCACACTCGCCAAATTGTGATACTCAAAGTACCACACACATACACACATATATAAATATGTATGTTGCACTTGGATATTTTATAATTTTTATCTTATACAATTTTAATTTCGCTTGAAAACGTTGATATTCATTATTTTTATTCGCCATTGAAATTTTGAAATATGATGTTGTACTCTAGGTTTAATATGATTTGAATATTTGCTTGATTATATTAGTGTGAGTATTTTGATTTTTTTTTTTTTTTTTTTTTTTTTATATTTATATATATATATATATTATATATATATATATATGTACACATATAAGGGGGAATTTCTCATCTGTAAAATCTGTGTGGTGTCATAAATTCCCTGCTTTATTCTTAATATGTGTATTATGCATGTCTGTCTCAAGATGTGCAAGAAATAAATGTCCTGCCATAAAGAACTGCCTTGTCAGTTTCCATTTAATAATCATATCCATCAATCATCATGGATAATGATCTAAATAAGAAATCCTTCACATTCGCCAAATTGTGATACTCAAATCTCTCTCTCTCTCTTTATATATATATATACTAATGTATATATACATACATATGGAAGAAATTTGTAAAATATATTAAAAACAAAAAGCAGAAATAAAAGAACATAACAATAAGTAACTTAATAAAAACACGAAGATCAAATCTAAGGAAGATATAAAAATGAAATACGAATAAGAACCTAGCGAGTCAAAAAGCGATTTTGGGCTTAGGACCGAATAAATGGGTTAAACTAGTTTAAAGGTGCCAACTTTCCCTCTTTGCAACTCGGTAGGAAAAACCAAAATAAAATAAATAGAAATTTAAAGTATAAAAATTCAAAGTATAAAAAATTTCACAGAAAGTATGAACGAACAATCGACTACGATTCAGCAAAAAATTCTCCTAAAATGTTTAAGCAGAATATTACTAAAAGAATTACCTAATAAAAGGATTCTTCAAGAAAGATTTTTCAAAAGTCCTGCTCACAGAGCTCAATAGCCTTGAAATCAATCGAAAGCTATTATTCATGTCATAAAAATCCAAATTTCACCTAACCGCATCCTTTAAACCAGCGTATAAGGATAGACGCCTCAGAGATTACAATCCAATTTGGTGGGCTATAACTTGGTTAGTTGTCAAAAATGCAGAAATTTGGTTGGTTGTCAAAAGTGTAGAAATTATTCAAATGATGTAGAAAATTTTCAATGTATAGGATTTTTAAGAAGGGTGTGGAAAAAATATAAACTGTGAGAAGAGTGTTAAAACAGAATCTTCACAGCAAAACCACTAATATGCTGACTTTGAGATCCTATTGTTGTATGGTGGTTTTGAAATCAGAAATAGCAGGAGGAATAATGTATTTGTGATGAATATATGTTCTTAAGAAGCTAAAAGGACAGTCATGATCTAAGCAGCATTGGAAGAATTTCTTGATATTATTAAATTTATCTATTTTGTTGGTAGTTAAGTTATCATTCCTAAGTAAAAAATTCAAAACAATATTACTGTAAATTGATAGATGTAAATTGCTGTTCCATACAGGAATTTTAATTACATGGAAACTAAAAGAATCTCTTTTGTCATAAATGTTACAGACTACTCTATTGTCAATAAGATGCAAGTCTAAATCTAAGAATTCAACCATATTAGAGTTAAAATTAGTTTTAAGAATTAGTTATATATATATTATTGACAATAGAGTAGTAGTCTGTAACATTTATGACAAAAGAGATTCTTTTAGTTTCCATGTAATTAAAATTCCTGTATGGAACAGCAATTTACATCTATCAATTTACAGTAATATTGTTTTGAATTTTTTACTTAGGAATGATAACTTAACTACCAACAAAATAGATAAATTTAATAATATCAAGAAATTCTTCCAATGCTGCTTAGATCATGACTATATTTTTAACTTATTAAGAACATATATTCATCACAAATAAATCAATCGTCTTGCTATTTATGATTTCAAAACCACCATACAACAATAGTATTTCAAAGTCAGCATTTTAGTGGTTTTGCTGTGAAGATTCTGTTTTAACACTCTTCACACAGTTTATTTTTTCCACACCCTTCTTAAAAATCTTATAAAATGAGAAATGTCTACATTTTTAGCAACCAAACCAAATTTCTACATTTTGTCAACCAACCAATTTTCTACATTTGTGACAACCAACCAAGTTATAGCCTACCAAATTTGAATGTAATCTTTCTTGGTGTCTTCCTTACAAGCTGGTATAAAGGATGCGTTTAAGTGCAATTTAGATTTTAATCACAACATATAAAAGCTTTCCATCGGTTTCAAGAGTTTTGGATCTCCTGGAATAAGCTCTGTGAGCAGAAGTTTTAAAATCTTTTTCGAAGAATCCTTTTACTGGGTAATTCTTTTGTTATTTTTCTGCTTAAACATTTTGGAAGAATTTTTTGCTTAATAGTAGTCGGTTGTTCTTTAATATTTCTATGAGATTTTTTAAAACTTTGGATTTTTTATACTTTGGATTTTTTATACTTAGAATTTTCATGCTTTAAATTTCTATTTATTTTATTTTGGTCTTTCCTACCGAGTTGCAAAGGGGGAAGGTTGGCGCCTTTAAACTAGTTTAACCCCACTTATTCGGTCCTAAGTCCAAAATTGCATTTTGACTCGCTAGGTTCTTATTTGTAATTCATTAGGTTTGATCTTAATTTTTTTTAAAAATTTTTAATTTTTTTTTAATTTCCTGTTATGTTCTATATTTTATATAAATTTCTTACATATATATATATATATATGTGTTTATGTGTGTGTGTGGGGATATTTCACTTGTCTTACGATTTTTTTATGTGTAACATCTTTCCTCTCGATTGCTGGACATTTGTGGGAGTGATTTCGTGAAAAGGGACGCAATTGCGTAACAGGAAATTGGGGATGCGAACGCTATTTAATTTGACCAATCAGCGCACTTGGTGGTGTCTCTTCGCTACCCTCGCAGTGAAATTCTGTTTTTTCTCCTTCATTCGAGAGGGGCTCCAACCCATCCCCCACCCCCTGCGGTCTAGGTCGTGGGATCTTTGTTTTTGTTTTCTCACTAGGCAGAGTCGTGGTTAGACAATGACGAACGTGTTTCAATACCTGACTTCGATTGCTGCGTACAATTTAAACGACCGGACCACAGAGCAGTTGGTGTTGCGATCTATCGTAAACAGAACAACTCACATGCTGTGGCTGGACATATGGATATTACTTATCGTCAAGCAAGTGGACTGGGTATTGTAGTCAAGATATTGGGGATATATGTGAGGCGGAATCCTTATTTGAAAATTGACAGACAGTGATTTCGGTGGTCGTATACATTTCTCCGAATCAAACGGTTCAAAAAATTAAAGATTTCCTGCATTTTGTACTTTTACCGTAAACCAAAGGTGGTTCTGCTCTTTTTTTTTAAAAAAAAAAAAACTATCACTCGCTTCTCGGGATTTTGAGTGGTGATTTTAAAGTTAACTTCAGTTTGCTAGAAGCCGAGCCACTCATAGCTTTTTTGAATGACGAACTCAACCTCGAAATGAACACAAATCGAAATGTTTCGACAACTAACAGTGGTACTGTTATTGACGCTATTTTTCAACGGTTTTTAAATACTTTGAAATTGCAAGTATATGTGTCATATTTTAGTTATCATAAGTTATCATTACCGCTCTTCACCAAATTGAACAAGAATAATTATGTTTGATAAAGAATTGCATTACTCCTTGTGCTAATTAAATAAAATTTTCATTAAAGATATAATTATTCCATAGAAAATTATTTCCAATCTTACTCGATTAATTTTTTCTCAAGATTTGAGTTGTTATTGCGAATTTACCACGATAAATGTCAGATGTTACACATCGCATGCGACTACTGTAAGAATCGTAATTTTTTTTTTTTTTTGCTAGTGGAATCTATAAATTTCTTTTCAGCCATCGAAGATTGATAGGAAACATGTTGCTATTTTAATATTTACGTTTTATTTTAAATACACAAAATTAACAATAAAAACCCAAACAGAAAACCACGTGAACCTCTACAGAATTACACAAAAATAATTCCTTTTTTTGCTACACAAATCTCAGGTTTTACATAGTTTTCCTCTGGTAGCTTTTAGAATCACATGGTTCCCAGTAAAGTCAAGTGTGATTTGTCAGAACACTTGGATGATGCAATATTGCATTATTTAATTTTAACAAACAAGCTCGTAGAAGTTTTCAGGATTTAAGGTTGTTATTAATGGTATATTTCTCGGTACATGTGTAAACTAAATAATTACTTATGACTTTAAGTTCTAGTGAGCTCAAGACCATTATAAATAAAGTAAAGTCCCTCGGCCAAAAATTTAAGTGAACTTTTTAATTTCCTTTACACTATATGACCCGATGAGCTTGATTTAGGATTGTTGTCGTATACTGTAATTTATAAACTTAACTCATTCACTAATAAAACGATGTGTTGCTTTCAATCTTCACATGGACTTTGAAAAATTCTTTGTTCTAAATATCTAATGTCGAATTTTTCACTTTTTTCCTTGTTATTCACTTTGCTATATATAAACACACGCGCTATGTATATAATATTCACTATAATAAATTTTATTTTACTCAGGGATAGCCATTTTGTGCTTTATATCTTTATTGTTTGAATTTTCGATGCGATGTTCGTGACTAGTTTATGTAAGATATTTGCAGTGGAGTATGGACTACTTTTTGGCAATTTTATCTTCATATTCGCTTGCCGATTTGCTGAATTTGAACTACTACACATGGGGAGAAAAATTTCTATCGTTATGTTTCTTATATCACTGCATGATCTATGGGAATTGTGTGTTGTGTTTGCTGTAATAACTGCTGTTCCGTAGATATATACTCTTTTTACTTCCCAGCATGGTATACTACCAATCATTATTTCTTTTCCTTCGGAATGTGTTTCGAAACAAATGCACTTCCTCGAAATGTTCTGAAAATATAAGTTTATATATAATATTTCACTAAAACAATATATATCGTTAAAATAAAAAAGAGAAATAATAAATTCATCCCAATGTAAAAGATTAAAAATTAATTTCAAATAACAAATTAACAAATGTAACAAAAGATGTGTAAAAGCATATGCTTATTTCAATAAAAATTCTTAAATTTCCTTTAAAAAAGTTTGCTGGAACATTAAGAAATGTTTTTAATTAAACATTATTTGAGTTCATAGCTATATTACAATATTTTTTAAATTATAAGACAGTGTCGAAGAATTTCTATCTAAATATAAACTAAACTTTTTAAATATCATTTTCAACAATCGTATTGTGTATTGAATTTGAGAAGCGGATATAATTTTAAATGTAGGTACACGATTGAATATTTGATGCATCTGAAACGGTACAAAAGTGTAGGTAACTTTTTAAAACCCATGTTTTAATTTTGTTCTCGAGTTAAAGTAAAACAGGACAAACGAAATTTTACGAAGAAAAATAGGGATTATGATCTGTTTCTCTTTATTCCAAGAGAAATGAATAGCTTTAGTTCCACATGATAATTCTGTCAAACAATAAGAAAATTGACAGTAAATAAAAGCTTTTATTTCACTAAGCACCAATGTTTTATAGACAATTTAAAGTAAAACGCGATTGTGCGTGCCATCGCATCTAGTAATAATGTCTGGCGCACACACACTCATTTTTTGTATTAAATACTTTGTATAACTATTCAGACATATATTTCCAGATCTATTGCTTGATACATTTGGTAAGTTGGATCTCCTGCTGAATGCCACAAATCCCAGAATTTCCCCCCAAAAGATAGAGAATATATAATCACTTCAAGAGCGTTGGACACAACACGCATTTTCCATTCTCCAGTTCGTTCCGTTTTATTTTGATATTTCTGTGGAGATCAGAAAATATTCTGTGATTTCTGAACAGAAGTACAAGTGTAAGTCGACTGAAAGATATTCAAACGATTTTGTCTTTAACAAGTACATGAAACCAATAATTTCTCTCCCTTAAAGGAATATGGACCATCATACGGATGCTGTAATGGTCTCCGTACATTTTAATAGACAAAGATCTGGCTTCAAGTCTTGAGACCTTTGAGTGAAAAAGACATATGCGGCAAATTGCGAGCAGGTCGTTTTTGTCCAATTTTTTCATTAAAATAGTGCGATGTTTTCAGATACTCACGATTCGGTACCTTTTTTCATGTAAAAGTATAAAATAATAACCGGGAGATTGGAGGTTAGTATTAGAATTCAAAGCTGCAACTCAGGAAAAAAAAGAAAAAAAAAGCTAAAATATATTTTTTACTCAGTGTTCCACCGCCATTCTGTTCTACTTCTGGGTATTACTTTAGTTCTAAATGAGAATTTTTCAAGTATACCATTTAACTGAGGATTATAAGCAGTAATCCTAGCTCTCTTGATTTCCAATATACGGGAATAAAAAAACTAAAGCGTTTTCTTTCAATAAGGCAACTTGATATGTCATTATGAAATTCGTGACACCAGTTATTTTAGATGCTACAATAATTAAAGTTGCTTTTTGATCCACAAGGAGAACCCATTTAGCATTCCGTTTAAACTTGTCAGTCATTGTAAAATATTTAAGTATAAATCCTTTTGACAGAGATATAATGGACCTATAATATTAAGCTGTGCATGTGAAATCTTTCACTCAGTAATTTGAACGTTCGATTGGAATCTTTATCATGTCTATTAAGTTTACTGATTTGTTATGGTATATAGGTATCACACTAACTGCGACAAACAGTTTTGTAGCTTCAACCATATAAACCAAATAAAGGTTTTACCATAGGTTTGATTTCATTATGTACAAGAACATGTATGGAGATCGAAACCACACAGCTTTCAGTAAGTATTGGGGACACATGGATAGTAAGTATAGGGGACACGAGTCCTATGACTGTGAGGATACATCTTGTAGTGATACTAATACTTGTTAAATCTGTATATATTCAATATACTCCCGTTGGAGAAATGTGAAGTATGGAGAATGTGGGATAGCTTGACTATCGTCTTCGTAATTTTCCGAGTTTCAAAATTATGAGGCATTAACCTTCCCGTGTCTTAGAGTTTAACGTTAGTTCAAAATCACAAATGAAATTAATATAAATCCCTTGAGTGAACCTTCATAAAAAGGTGGTTCTTTCAAGGTTTGTAACGGTACATGTCTTACACGCCTTTTAAGAATAGTATCTAATTTCAAACTTTGTAGTCGCTCATTTCATTCAGGCCATAAGATTCACGTACCTGACGTCAAACATGCAGCGTTGAAATGTTTATTCTTTCAAAAACTGAAACATTGATAGATTTTCGAAAATGGGGTCCGTTCCTTTACCTTTAACATTATCATACACGATTTCAATGAAATGACGGGCGATTTGAAATTTCCTTTGAATTTGTAAATTTATTCTGGGAGCTGACACACTTGAAAATCTTTAGAAGTGCGCAAAGTTTGCATACGTGAGTCATTATGATCTTGCTTTAAACATACTACTCGCATATCTCCTCAAATATGAATACATTGACAATAATGTTCGGAACATATCCTGATGTAAAGAAACATAACTAAATATTTATGCCTTATACATTGCCAAAGTACTATATGACGAAAGATGTAGAAAATGTTAGTGACATTTTTAAAGATTTGGTGAGAGTGAAGAGTATATGCTTAGGAATTAAACATCAGTGGGGATGAAAGTGAGATCACCAACGTTCAGAAAAATCATAGAGGGTATTTAATATCATTTGAGCTATATATTGTTTGTTCCGCATTAAAGCTATTTAATATTAAGAGCTGCAAATAGTTCCCAGTCAGGCATTTTTATAAATACATTTTTTGGGGTTGAAGCAAGAGAAATATTTTTTTGGCTGAAAAATAACCTTGTGATACCTACCAGGCTGTTCCTGATTCCTCCCACGTGCTCCTTCTGCAGGACCAAGCCGTGTGCCTTCACTGTTTGCATTGGTTTACCGACCAATGCAAACAGTGAATATGCAAACCAATGACCAACAGTGACCAATGCAGACAGTTATTCGTGCACATGTGCTTTTTTAATAAGTAATATTTTTGGGTGTTTCAGAAACTAAATGATTCACTCAAAACAGAACAACAATTTGATGGAAAAACTTCAGCATTAACTTTCAGTTAGTAAGTCATTGTATTAAGCTGTACATTATTTATCATTTATTTGCAATAAAAAGAGAGAAATAAAAACTAGATCTTAAGACCTATTTTTTTATTATTTCCCTTTGAATTATCGGATGTTTTTGATGATAAAACTTATGCATAAATAATATGTGTATTTTTTAAACCAAACAGATTTTCTTGGTATGCATATCTCTCTCTCTCTCTCTCTATATATATATATATATATATATATATATAATGGACGTTTGTAGATATGAACTTGCTTCACTCCAACACAGTTCAAACGATCAGTATGAAAACTGGCATGTATATGCATTTTTTGTGGAGAAGGTTTTTGTGCTATCCTCTTTTTTACAGCTCTCCATTAGGTGGAACTGAGTAAATCAACTTCTGCACCGTTAAATGGATTACCAGGTTGCCAACATGGTCGCCAAAACTGATGCCAACTTGGATATATCACCCACATTTCGCTATGTTTCCATTGAATTGCCATTATAATGTAAGGAACGGCGTTGCTTGCGAATATTACAATTTTAACATAAAATAAATACATCAGAAAGTAATATTAACGTATTACACATTCAGAAGTTGCTTACTCTATTTAAAGCGATCATTAGATAAAATTTGTAACAAGATATTACTTTTGCTGAGAAGAGATCAGATTAGGAAGTTGTTTTCAAAAATCAATCCACTAGAGAGTTACGGCGTTATAAATAAAAAAAATCTTTTTTATCTGTTATTAAACCTTCAGACTTAAAACCTAACAGATATGGGTTTTTTGTTCAGCTGAGATATGCAAAAGCGTTTTTCTTTGTTTATTTATTTTGCAATTCTCGTAAAATTAACTCATTAAAAACTTCTTTATTCTTCAATCTGTATTGTTTAATTTTTTAATTCACCCGCGCAAAGAACCGCGATACCAGCTAGAATATCTGTATATTCTGCATTAGACAATATAAAACAATTAAACTCTTTATAGATTTAGAGTTATATTTCTAAGCGCAGAAAACTTAAACTGATGATACTAACCCAAAAAACAAACTTAAAAAAAAGGGGAAATCTATCATTTCAAATTAATTCCCCATCTAAGCTGCCCTTCTCGTATTATTACTCCATCATTCTTCTATATTTACTCTATGAAGTTTCTTTTAACACTAAGGAATTCCACAAGGTTTTCTTAAGATTTCAAGTCACGTAATTCTGCGTGCAGAAGTAACTTTTAATTTAAGGCTTGCAATCTTTCACAATTGCAAACAGTAAGTGGTAACACTGCGCAAGGAATAAAAATGAAGCTTATTTGACCTCATGTATTGCTTTACCTACGATTGATAAGGATTAAACGCCTATGATAAAATTATTCAAGAGAAAGGATAGAATATTGATTGGTTATTTATTAAACTCAGTCATGCAGAACTTTTAAATTCTATAAAGTGTTTAGAATTTTTTTCGGACATTTCCAATGCTTAGCTCAATTCAAAGTGTTTCAATGATTTTAAATTCTTTCTGTACATATTTTTATTAGAGATATTTCGAATTGTCAATAAATAATGAATAAAAATATAAGTAGTGTTTATAAAATATTGGTCTATAAAGAAATAAGTGCAATCATTCATTGCAGCTCTGTCGTTAGAGCACTGGACTGAAGACCCGTCGATCGCTGATTCGAATCCGAGCCAGTGCGTCTTCATACAAAGACTGGAGTTTTGATTTTAAAGTATTGTTTATTATTTCTCTGGAATCTGGTTGATTCTATAACTGTCTTTAGTATCCAGATATGTCTCGTACGTATAAAAATTAGATGCAGCGGGTGCCAACGCGTTTGGCCAGTTTTCTCTAGAATATTCTGCTAGCGTTATAAAAGCAAAATCCCTCCTGTTGAAGGGGAAACTCTGATCTAATAAATACGTGTTAAGTCTAACCGTGTGGTTATTTGAATCTTCGTGACAATATTACAATTTAATATTTATTTTAATTTATGACGACTACTGTTTAGATTTATTCCTTACAGCAACAAATTGAATATAAAATATACAAGAATGACTAATCAGTTCTTCAAACAAAGCAAATAAAATGATGCGGATAAATATTGATTATATTGATTGATAGTGCAAAATTATAAACTCTAAGTTTTCAGTTGCTCCAAAAATGACAAAATAATTAAAAAATCATTTTATGAAAAAACCTGAACTGAAGGTGACAGAAATGCACGGTTGGGTGCAATCCACTTTCGTAAATAAGGAAATTCACCAAGCTTCAAAATTAGTTACAAATTCTGTCAACAAACGGCTTCGGACTAGGAATAAATTATAAAACTTTTTTTTATGTTCGTCTCGTCAGAACTGTCAGTATTCTGACGTGTGCTTCGAAAAAGGCTTACTCGAAATAAAAGCAAATATTTTTTGTTTTAAGGGTTTTGTAACCTGGAGCACATATAGTTTTGTTAAAACGAGAGAAGTCTCCAGAGAAAATTCAATATCAAAAACGGACCGCCAAGCAATACAATAAAATCATAGGTGGGAAACTTGCTTGGCTTGTCGGCCACATTGTGAGGGTGGAGGATACCGGAAGGTCGCATCTTTTTAATTGATTGTCCCACTATAAAAAATAAAAATGATAAGTAAATTAGATAGCGGCAGTTTTATTCCATGTATTTATTACGATAACTTCGTGTAATCTATAGCTGCAAGAAAATTTAATTTTAGAAGGAATTTAACTAGACAAAGGTACCGTATCACATACACATACGTTTCTACATTTTTTTCAATACCAGGAGTAAGATAACTTATTGAAATTTTCATCATACAGTGTAAGTTTATGTCAGCCAACTTGAATCTATATATACTCTTGTTGAATTTTATTCAAGGAAAACTTTACTCGCGGCAAATGTGTGGCGACTAAAATATAAAGAAAGATTTCCCCGTAAATTTCTTCATACGTGGAAATTTTTCAGTCGAGAAAAATGTAGAAAGGTCAATAACATAGCATTAACCATTTTCTTCACACTTTGATCTGACTTCAAGAAGTTCAAGCTATAGTTTAAGTTATAGCTCACAGAATCATTAAATTTAAGAGCAAAGGAGCCAACAAATTTAGGAAGTAGCAAATTAAATTTATGCACTTTTTTAAAAAAATTCTGAAATCTTCTTGTAACGTTGTCCTAAAAACTCTGCATATGACCTCTTAGTAAAAAAAAACTTTCATATACATAGTTTTCTAATAATGAAAAATAAAAGACGAGTCTTAGATCACGGATGAGGAAAGAAATTTCCCTTTAAAGCCGGTCCATTTGCCCACACATGCATTAAATCCCTCTTAGAAGAATTTCAACATGTTGAGGTCTTCCTCCCAAACCTCAGCTTTTACGGAGGTGAAGACTCGATTCGATCAACTGGTAATACAACAGCGATCCCAAATTTCAATTCGTCATTTTACATGACAGATCGTACAATGAGGAAAGATCCTGCGCTAATTTAGACTCACCAACCTCTGAGTGAGCATTTAATGCTTGTTAGACGTATGCGAACGTAATTCTTCTAAAACTGGAATTCCGCGAAAATAAGGTAGGAAACATTAGGTTCTACGACAAATGATTAAGTATGCATCAAAACTGCTTGTCATTGCAAGATTCTTGTACACAGATTATCCATTTATACTAGATTAACTTCCTTATTTCATATAAATTCTTCTTTTCTGTGCTATATGTATCAAAATAAAAGTTCTATTAAAAATAATCGCAGCATTTGACGCTTTGCTGCAGTTCCTTTTGGGGTATTCAACTTCGGATAAATGCTGATATGGAAGATTATGTCATATATATATATATATACAATAGTGGCATAAAATACTGAACAAACTCATATTTTGTCAATTTATTTAGTTTTATGTAGCTTTTCTTTATGCAATTGATGTACTGTCTTAAATGCTGCTAATGATTCCGATATATTTCACTTCAAATTGCAACACATAACAACATTCCATACACTAAATCATGCTACACATTCTAACTTCAAAGAGTTATCACTAATGCTGTCTAATTGATTAAAATAATGGGACATTTCATTGGTTGAAAAAAAATCACTTATTGCACTACAATGACCTTTGAGTTTTTTAACGGATTCAAACTCTAAATACATGTCGAATTAGTCAGAAAAGGCATTAAACAGTAATAAATGAGTATTTAAGAAACTAAGACTCTAAACTTCATGGCATTATGATACCCAGTTGAACTTTAAGAAAATAAATTGTTTCAACAAAGAGTTGTACATTTATATAAATACTTATCATAGTTTGTATAAAAATTGGTAAATTTAAAAAAAAGTTCATGAAGATATATGCCTATTCTGGTTCTAATACTGTATGCGTAATTCATAATTAAACCAAAATCAAATCTAATAAAGTCAAAAAAATATGCCTTGAAACACCTAAAAATAATCCTAATATAATCATGGTCTTAAAATATTGTACAAAATTCATTTGTCTTGGGCACTGCTCAAGAATTTTTTGGGAGTCTTAACTACTGTTATTACATTAAGGATAGATAGAAATGTTAAGTCAAACAACCCGAAGGTATGATAAAATTCCAGCTTTGAAATGAATTATAATCTTGGTTTTTATAGTTCAGTAACTTTACTACCTTTTTTCGTAGGTTGACTCAGTCAAGTTTGCTTATAGGATGAAGATTATATTACCTTTCTTCAACAACAAGGATTTGTACAATGATTTTAATTGGAAAAGAAACTCATAAATGTAAGCAGAGAAATACAGCTTGTGATATAAGTTAACTCTTTTGTATATTTCTTTAGATAATACTTCTTTTAAACATTTCTTTGAGTTAAATAAAACAAAACAATACCTTTGTAAAAGTAAGCCAATCTCATGACTGTTAATAAAACAAGCTGTTCATAAGCACAAAAAATATTTATTCAATTTATGTTAAGACTGATATTCAGATAATATGTTTCTAAAAAAATATAATTTTCTTTTTAACTATTAGAAATAAAAGACAAACTCGTAAGCTTACTTAAAAGAGCACCAATCTATTAAAAATCAAGTAACTATTTTAATTTAAAAGAAGTATATGCTTAAAAATCGTGGGACGAAATGGACAATTAGATGTTTTTGTTAAATAATAGTGAAAGATTATAAGTGTATTTCAATTCCAAAACATAAGAGGCATATAATGTAATTCTGTTAAAACAATTTATTTTGTTTTCAAGAAAAAAAATTTGAAGATTTAAGCATGGTTGCATATGTGTAATTAAGGAATGCCATTATTTTAATTTAAAAACAAATATTCATTTGAAACACAATTATTAAGCTAAAAAATCGTATACACGAAAAGAACAAAGTTTTTATAGACAACTATATATGTATTTAGTCTGAAGAGAAATAACAACCAAAATACCACATAAATGTAATAATGTACACTCATGTCCATAAATTATGGATAATTCAGAATCACACAGAAATTGAACTCTAAAATAAAAATTTCACCTGCAGAATTATCACACACATCTTGAAGAAGAATATGCAAATAACGGGAAACCACCAGATTGCGCGGATAGTACGTCATAATGACGAGAGTGTAAGAGAGGGGTACATAAGGAATAGTGGCAAATAAGTTAAATTGTTCACAAGCGCTTTAAATGCCTTTCAGTGCAATAACCGCATAGTTATGGCGCAAAGGAAGCATTTGGATGATTTTTACGTGGTAGAATTATTGGACGACTGGAATGTTGACGTACCCAGCTCGAAGATTTCGAGGAACTTGGCATGCCCAGAGTGTCATCTCCAGGCTTTGGCAACGATTCCAAGATGATGGTAATGTGAGTAGATGTTACAGCACAAGTCGCCCCCGAGTTACAACGCCGAATGAGAACCGGCATTTGGCAGTTACTGCCAAAAGAAACAGACGGAAAACAGCATCACACCTATCTCGTCAGCTCTCTTTAGCTACCGGTACGACAGTTTCAAGGCAGTCCGTGTACAGACGCTTAGGGCACATTGGTCTATATGCTCGTAGGCCTGTCAGACGTGTTCCCCGTACCGTAACTCACTGTCGCCTGCGATTAACCTGAGGTAGAGAGCATGGATTGTGGACCCGCAACAGTGTTCTTGTGTGATGTTGTCCGACGAGTCCAGGTTTAGTTTGTAGTCTGATTCTCGCCGGACTTACATACGGAGAGTGCCAGGTACCCGTTACCACCAAGAGAACGCCATTGAACGACACCATTACGGTGGTGCAGAATGGCTCGTTTAGGGAGGAATTATTCTTGGTTCCAGAACTGACCTGCATGTTCAGAGTGTAACGTTGCCACGGTACATCTATCGGGATGTCATTCTTTAACAGCATGTACGTTTGTTTCGGGGCGCCATGGGTGCTGAATTTCTGTTTATGGATAACAACGCCCGCCCTCACCGTGCAAACATTGTAGACGAATACCTTCAATCGGAGGATATCACCCGTATTGATTGGCCAGCATACTCACCGGACATGAATCCAACAGAGCATGTGTGGGATATGCTTGGCCGACGAATTGCAGTCCGTCAACCCCCACCCCACCTGTCTACCGGAACTTCGGAGGACAATATATATAGATGGCGCCTTTATTCTTAGTATTGCTGTGTTTTTTTGATGCATTGAGTCAGTACATTTTTGGAATCTGTATACATCGGGTAAGATTAGAGTTTCTTTGCTCATTTACATTATTGTTAATTATGGTTATATTCATTATTAACCTCTCTTGCAAATATTTTTGTTTATACATATTTATATTTGTCTATTTCTTCCGGATTCCTATGGTAATTTAATATTGCAATTTCTATTATATTGCTGTTATATTTACCCACGTGGGGTTTAGGCTTTTGCCTTAGTTTATACCGGAGCTATTATGTAGATACAATTTCTGCTGCAGGAGAAGGTTGAGATCTCACAAACGTTGTTTAATCCTGTTTCACTGTCCTAAACCAGTGACAGCTCGAGAAATCATAATAGTTTTCCCTCTAGCTACATTTCTTTTTGGTTTGCCATGGTTCCATGTTCTTGGTTCTTCCGGTCTGATCTTAGGATGCTTGGGATTTATTAGTCTTCTTTTGAATTATTTACTGCTATATATATATATATATATATATATATATATATATATATATATATATATATATATATATAAAGAAATGGATATCCTTCAACACTGTGTCCCTTTTATGAAAGCAATTATTTGAAAAAGAAGGTATAGTAGCACGAAATTGAATATTTCAAATCTCTCCCTTTTAAGAAGCTTTTATTCACAACTTACAATGCATGTAATTTGTTCGGGTGGAATCGTTTAAAGGAAAAGTTTATTTTATTCTTTTTAGCATTTTTAAATAAAATCTTGTTTTAAAAAAGTTTTTTTTCCATTTTTTTTTTTTTGTAGTTTAGTGGTAACTCTGTTTATTAGTTCATACTCTTTTTTTTTGTTTCAATACCGTGTTTAGTTTACAGGATGCTTTTTACTAACAAACACGGTAATTTAAACGCATAATTACAGAAATGGATGCAAATTCTTTATAAAGTTTATTTAAATTACCACTCAACGAATTTAAGGATTTTCTTTAAAAATCAAATCATTACAGGCATTACATAATATATTTCATCTGGAAATTGTAAGCATGTTTATCTCTAATGGAAAACGTAAGTTTCGCAAGCAGTAATTGAAGTCAAAGGCTTTTTTATGTTTCCCCTCTTTTTCAGATCCATCTATCGAAACTCATAGGTCTTGCTAAGTGCTTAAAAGCGACAAGTCGGTTTCTCAAACAATACTACCATACAACCTTTTATTTGCCATTTTTGCTACCTTAAAAAAAAAAAAATTCCAAACTCTCATCACAATTTAACAAACTGGCATTTCTCCAAAAAGGAATAAAATGGTTGAAATAAGTAAAAACAAAAATATATCTGAGAAACCCCTTGATGTTCGTTTCCTTTTTTTCTTCCGAAGAAGGGAAAAAATGATAAAAGCAAATAGATGTTATTCCCCCACTTTTTTCTCCTCTGTTGGATAGTTCTATATTAACAGCAAAGGAATTATACGACTCCCACAAAACGTCCTTGCTTTCTTGTACCAAATCCATTTATACTTTGATCGAAGAATGAGTGCCTGTGTCATCAAGGGACCAACTTAGAAGATATGTGACTATCTTCTTTTTAGAGTGATGGAATTAGGGAAACACATTACTTTTATTTTCTAACTCATTGTTTGCTGTTTTCTGTAGTTGAGCCGAATATTTTCATAAAAATAGTAATCAAACTCAAAATAATAAGATTTCGCAAAGTTTTAAGCACTACTTGAACATCATATTGATGCTATCGCAAAACCTCGTACTTAAAATCCATTTACGTTTATTAATTTTATACGGATTTAATCTGATTTAAATTTCCGAAATACAGTTGCTTGCGATAAAATTTCTTCAAGATATTAAAATTTAAGAAAAAAATATTTAAGTTAATGTTTTTCTTCTGTTTTTGATGTGTAACATCTTTCCTTACAGTTGCTGGATATTTGTATGAGTGATTTCGTGAAAAGGGACGGAAATGTGTAGCGTGTAGTCCGGACTATTTGATTTGACCAATCAGCGCGTGTGCTTGGTGGTTACTCTTCGTTACCCTCGCATCGGGGTACAATTCTAGTAGCCATGAAGCTGCCAGCCTTTTTTATATTGTTAAATTTAGCATTTCAAAATATTCGAATTCAAAAACTCGGTTTCGTTTCTTGATTCTAATTGTAAATCCACTTCGCACATACCTGCATTCTTATTAGACTTCATCCACGATGAACTTGAGATTCTCAGAACAACTCACATGGACACTACTCATATGAACATTACTTATCGTCAAACAAGGTGACTGGGTATTATTATTCAAGATATTGGGGACATATGTGCGTCAGAATGCTTATATGGAATTCGACAATCAGTGATTTCGGTGGTCGTATACTTTTCTCCGAATCAGACTGTTCAAAAAATTAAAGATTTCCGGCATTTTGTACTTTTACCATATACCGAAGGTGGCGCTGCTCTTTAATAAAACAATCACACGTTTCCCATGATTTTCAGTGGTGATTTTAACGTTAACTCTGAAACGAACCAAATTCCCGTCTACCCTTTGACCCCGCTAAAGGTATGAAGGAAGTGAAGGATTATTCGACATGATAATTTCCAGTTCTTTTATTTATCACTTTAATCACTCAAACACAAATCAAGGCAAACAATATAATTGGATGATCCAGTCAGACAACAGAGGGAGGGGAAGAGTGTCGCGTTTGGAGAGAATACATTTAATTACCACTTTATAATAATGGTTCTTCCGTAATATTACTTTACACAATAGATTTGTATTTAATGTCCCCCAACGAATTTAATACTTTAAATATCAACATAATATGAAGGTGACAGTACCTGAACTTAGACAGTTTTCAAATAAATTGAAAATATCTATATCTCTTCCTGACTATAATATTTTACAATGATCTTTTAACCATTTATGGTAATCTTTCTTGTCACCTCTAGTTAACTTTACTTCTAACCTTCTAACTTTCTGTTATCTATTCTCTTCACTTCTAACTCACTAACTTTCTTAACTCGCGAACAAGAACTATATGTAATAAAATTAATTTGCATATTTCGTTTCCTTCTTAGGAGAAGATTGGTGAATTTTGCTGGCCCCAAAGAATACCCAAGAGGATTATTAGTAGAAGGTTGCGTATAAATCCATCACCTCTTCAATTTCCCAGAATCTGAGCCGCTCATAGCTTTTTTGAATGATGAACTCAATCTCGAAATGAACACAAATCGAAATGTTTTGACAACTAACAGTGGTACCTTTATTGACATTGTTTTTCAACGGTTTTTAAATACTTTGAAATCACAAGTATATGTGTCACATTTTAGTTATCATAAGTATATTGTGTGTGTCTCCGATCTTCCTCAAATTGAACATGAATAATTATTTTTCATAAAAAATTGCATTACTACTTGTGTTAATTAAATAAAATTTACATTAAAGATATAATTATTCTGTAGAAAATTATTTACAATCATACCCGATTCATTCTTTTCAAGATTTAAGTCACTGTTGCTCATTTACCACGATAACATGCAAGATGCTACACACCATATGCGACTATTGTAAGTGTCGGGATTTTTTTTATATTTCCTTGTGTTGTGAAATAGTTATGAAATTAATTACAGTAAAACTGGAGGGGAGGGAAATATTCTCCAGCCCTCTTCACTAGCCTAAATTTGGGAGGTGAAGATAGGTGGTGTCATCATGTATCGTTAAGAAGTCAAACCTGCCTCACAGGCTCTGGCAACTTTCATTTCTTCCTTCCAGAAGGACACGACAACAACAGCAACAACAATACAAAAAAATTGTGACATCCAAAGAAAAGAAAGGAGTTGAAAGTTTATTGCTTCTGTGTAAACTTTGAAACCAATATTCATTTATACACAGAGTGGTGAAATTGTCGTGACTCGAGGCTCACAGATGTGTCAGGGTTCGAGTAAGAAGCAGCCATGATTTTAGAATAACTGATCTTATTCAATTTTTATCCCTTAACGAAATGCACTTTAATAACAAAAGCTAGAGAGCACTAAGAAATCTTATCCCAAACATACGTTACTAAATTATGGAAGATACTTATCATTTATAAATCTATTTGTATGATTTAATTTCTGTTTGATAGCTCGTTCAGTTGTAAGTTTGATACCTTCCACTATTCCGATAGATTCTTCTACTGTTAATTTTATGATACACGACCACAAGTCTCTAACACTTCGATTTCAGATTACGATCAATTCTTTAACATTCCCTAACCTACTCAACGACTAACACTTAAATAGAAGTTGCATTTACATTAAATCAAGTCATCTTTTAGGAAAGCCGTTTTTAAACTCTGTCTCAATGTCAGGTTTGTCAGCATCACAAGCTACTGAAAGTTCCCTGGGAAAGGAGAAATGCTGAAGTGGTTCAATCGAACAGAAAATCAACAGTAAATTAACTTCGGCAGAAATCAGGGAGCAACTGTAAAAGTTTCTGAATGAACTGTTTGTCATTCTTTACACTGCATAAGTTACGCTTCCTGACGACCTCTTCCATAGCATCTACAGTCGATCTTAAGCAAGAGAAGTTATCTCTAGTTCGGAAAGGAGCTCAAGAATTGTACAGTAGGTGACAGAAAAATGTTAGATAGTCCAATGAATCATGTTTGCAATTACATTACACAGATGGCAGGTGCGACAGTGGAAAAGACGGATAGAAATCATAGACTCAACAAAATTCAGGAGCCCTCCCTCAATTAAATACACGAGCAATCTCTGATTCAGTAAGCTTCCAGTCGGTGAATGAGAGTTTCGTAGGGTCAAAAGTTTGCGAGTTATAACGTGGCAAAATGTGTACCGCCATAAAAATTCCCGCGAAATGCGAAGACCGAAGAGTGATAAGATTTCTTTGGGCCAAAAAAATTGTCAGTATCGGATATCCACGGCGAATAGTATGCCGTATACGGGCCAAACATTTTGAGTGAAGGTGTAGTGCGTCAATGGATACGTTTTTTTCAAGAACGTAAGAACAAACAACCATGAGAAATCACGAAGTGGACTTCTGTTTGTAGTGAGTGCTGATCGCATCCGATTACCATCTAATCACTGCAATGAAGAAGTGACTTGGGGGCCAACATTTCGCTGACGAATTTAAAAACGCTGTGACACATTGGTTTAAATGGCAGGCTGCCTCTTTTTATAAGAAGGAATTGGTAAATTGGTAAATCGGTATGACAAGGGCTTCACACAATAATGGAGGAGACTATGTTGAAAAATAAAGGAGAGGTGTGCCTTTGATATGGAAATAAATACCCCCCCTTTACCCTAATTTATTTATTTACAGCGATTCGGATGCTACTTTCCGAATTGCCCTTGTAAATGTATAACAAATAATTTACTGAAGAATACTTAGAATAAGCTTTAATAGAAGAAAGTTGATCGTTAGCTTAGAGCTCCAGTGAGAATTAATCCAGCAAATGTCACTCATATTTTCCCTTGACCTTTCAAAAATATTTTTAAAAAAGTTAAAACCAATAATGAATTTATATGAACAAAAACTATAAGCTCCTGGTTTTACCAATTTAAGAATTGTTTGGTACTCATTTTTAGTTCATATTTATTCAAGACTAACTTAAAAATCTAAACTATGGCTTCTAAACATTTTTAAAAATAGAAATTCAACGAACAGATAAATAACTATTGTAAAAGTCCATCCCTAACAATCCATTTAAAATAAGTATTATTTTCTGTCATTCAAGAAAAATGCAACAAATATAATAACACGTATTGATATTTTTAAAGAAAATATCTAGAGATATTTAAAAATACATTTCCAGCTTATTGCTTAAGACATCAAACAAAGCAATACACGCATCGTAAAATAACTTGTATTGCCAAAATCAACAAAGGCAATTATTGGAACAATTACAGTAGCATCAAATGATAATGAATCTCTCGAGTATACTAGGACGAGGAATGTTTACTTTAAAATTCAAAGAATACTTTTCAGTATTACTTAGATTAATTTGTTTGTATGGCAATGCATAATTTTCCATACAAACAAAATATAGATATTTTGCTTGTATACATACAAACACAAAATATAGATATTAACGCATCAATTCATACAACACGATTTTTCTAACAGCGTCAATTTTTCTATATTGTTGCAGGTTTAAATTATTAACACCTAATTAAAAATTTTAAAGGGAATATTTTTAACAGAAATGAAAATAAAAAAGAAAATATTACTTTTAATCTGTTTTTTTTTAAGTGTTCCCTTGTTTACATCGTTGCATAATATCTGTTTATATGAAGAACTAAAAAGTCCGAAAAAAAGCCGAACTGTCAAAAAAGAATACGTAATCTGTATCATCACAAATGAAAAAAAAATATATATATTAAAGTTTTATGGTAATAAAACTTTTCACTCAATTATTTGATGGGCAAGTAAGTTTGTAAAAAAAAGGATTACATTTTTAATATTTTTCAATATACAATTAACTCTTTGTTTAATTCACGGATTCTGAAACTCTGATTTGCATGCATCCCCTCCTAGGGATGCATGCAAATTCTACGTGAGAATACAAGCATATTAAAATCTTGAAAATAAAAGACTTTAAAAAGTTATTAATTTACTGAAAAGAAGTAAAACAAAATGGAATCTGACATAGTAAAAAATACGACATTGGTCTATGAAAAAATATTTTTTTTAAATGTGTTAATATTGTATAATGTGTTTGGTAATTAATTTGAGAACATGCAATCAAGAGTAACTGGTATTGAATGAAAAGTAACATTTATGCATATTTTGACGAAATGGTTGCGAAGATGTCTTTGAGAATGGCAGAAGTGATGGACTTAAGATAGACTATTTTTGTAATGACATTTGTGCTTTTATAAATGGATGGTGGAGGAAAGAAATATTTAATTTATTTAAAAATTGTTTTGCTATCGGTTTATATTTATAAATTAGAAAGTAAAAGTAACAAAATACTTGTATTGTTTCATAAAAGTAACTTAATTAAAATAGATTTTACTTAAAAGGTAGCATGTGCAAAATGCAATACTTATCTTGATAATTTGTAGGATTTATAATTAAGGTTGAAACGTAGCTACAGAGCCTCAAAGTACATTATTATTGCATTCAATACATTGTTATTGTATGGAGGTAGGCGCGATGAAAGTTATGATTGAAAATTGGTTATCAAATATTGAAAGTTTGGGAAACACTATTTTTAAATTGAAAGCACTTGTTTAAATTTATTAAAAAATTCCTTTAATCGTAATAAAATTATCGCAAGAATAAATATACTTTACAGTTTGCAATCCTTATAAAAGGGAATTATGAAAATAATCTTCAATCCTATAGAATTTTTACATAAAAATTTAAATGTGCTTGTTTTAATTTTAACGCACTCACACACACACACACACCACACATTTAAGGCTTTAATAATATTTAAGTTTTACTCAACACTAAGGATAAAATTATGTAATGAAATTTTTAATGTAGTCTCATGTCAAAAAGCAGTTTTGTTGTGCCAATTATTTCTATTTAAGTATCTTTGTTTGAATTTTCTTACTTCAATATTCTTGTTTCAGTTTTCAGTATTTTATCGCGGCTAAATTTCTTTCTTAAGTTCTTTAATACAATATTTTAATCATTTAATCAGACAGATTTTTTGAAGTAGTGCTTTGACAGATTAAGACCTAATAAACTTTTTGACTTTTCTTGTTACTTCATTTTGTCATTTTTTCGTATTTTTTCAAATCTAATTTTAAGAGTGCATGCTTTATTTTCAGGAATTTATTTACTTATGTAGGGACTGAAAAAAGGAGCCAGTAATTTTTTTTTTACTATTTACTAATATTCTTTGTGAGCTGTCTTGTGTAACAGAATTGAAAGTAAAGAAACGAATATATGTGAGGGAAGAAGTACAGTGGTGGCAAAAATTGTGGAAACTTTAATATTGTTATGTTTTTAAGTTTGTGTTGGAGTCCGTTGTTTTTCCATACATTCAGTGTAAGCCATCAGTCGTATTCCTACAGGATAACGTGCGGCTACACGTGGCACGAAATATTAGAGAGCTCTTCTTAACTAATCAGAGTGACTGGCTCCCTTGGTCTGCTTGTTCTCCCGATCTATCGCCAATCGAAAACGTGTTCATGCTCTCACGACGATTGGCTTCGTTAACACCACTCAATGCTATACGAGATAAACTTTGGCAATAAGTTAAAGCCGTATGGACTTTTGTACCCCAGTGATACATCCAAATCCTTTTTGATTCTATCCCGAGGAGTGTGGTAGCGGTTATAACCAACAATGACGGCTACACCTTTATAGCGTCGGCTTTAATTTTAATCGTTTTTACCGTGTACCACATACTAGCTTCCAAATGAATTTTGCTGTGATATCTCTGGTCCTCCTTACTGTTGCGTTTTGTGTGGACAAAGTGTAGTTGCACTCATGTGTCTTATCGTATTAA
This sequence comes from Trichonephila clavata, assembly GCA_019973975.1. Classification (NCBI taxonomy): domain Eukaryota; kingdom Metazoa; phylum Arthropoda; class Arachnida; order Araneae; family Nephilidae; genus Trichonephila; species Trichonephila clavata. The sequence goes on from BMAO01004856.1 coordinate 102,615, forward strand.
GTTTATTAAATGTTGAATCTCGTCAGAGATTTGTCACGTACTCCCCCTCATCATTTTTACTATTTCTGATTTATTTTCTTAAATTAATGATACATGTCTATAAAAAAACTAAGTTAAAATTACTAAAAATAAAATTTGTTAACAATTTGAAACATTTCATATTTTATTTTAAGAAAACTGATTAGATTGATGGAAAATACTGTAGAGAACTGCAACATAATGAAATACTGCCAATTAAAACAAATTATCAAGAAAAATAACAAATAATAATTCCAAAAATAATGCTTAACAGCATATGAAGCATGATATAAAATAGAGCATTTTCTCAGTATACTGCAAAACATTTACATCGTTCAATAATAATGGCCAACCATGATGTATATACTTTATAAATTTTGATTAGAAAGTTAGGATTAATTTAAACCTTTCAGATTCATAGCATTCCAACCAAGATATGTAAAATTTTTGAATTGGCAAGCGAACAATAACTGAAGATAGCAAATAAAAAAAAAGAAAGACCTTTAGCCATTTTGCTTTTCAAGCCAAACTTGAATCAGTTGGTGAGCTACATTGATAATAGCATGAAGTATGCTGCTTCTAATTTTTATGTTTAGAACTAATTAAATTGTTAAAGGACTTTTAAAAGTGTTTTAAATTTGTCCATGAAATATTTCCACCATAATGTGGTAAATGGGTTGACTCTATATCAAAACCTTACTAAGTATTACGGAGTTATGACTCAACTAAATATATTAAATATTATTATATTGGTTTAAAATTATAAGTTAAATATTAATATTTTTATTGCAACATCAAGTCAGATCACCAACTGTCTAATGCGGGTTTCAAATGCAAAATGGCCGAAGGCTCCAGTTCTACTTTATTTTATTTGTCATTTTTGAGACACGGCTGACTTGTCAGTCCAAGGAATACACATACCTTGATTGGAATATCAATGACCGATATCAATCATTTCCCTAATGTGGCGACATGCTACCATTTTGCTGTCCAATTTTTGCATTAATCAGTTGAGGAGCTGCTTAATTTCAAAATGAAATCTTCTGTTTTTAAGTTACTAATTAAGTAAATTATTAATTGGTTTTAACATCCTTTTAAAAAGTTTGTAATATTTATTAACCTTTTATTTGGATTAAGCTCAAATACTACAGATTACAATATTAATTTTATAGAGTAAAATATTAAAAATGGAATAATATGATTGTTAACTGTATAGAAACATTTAAAATATTGGACTAAATTTTGCTGTATTGTTTATTACCGCAACGTACTACTCGTTATATATTCATTGAATATTCATTTAAATCTGAATTTTACAATTATTTTTTCTACTTCTTACGGTCCTTAGATTATGTTGCTTCTTCTACGAAGATATTTTGTATTTTGAAATTACGATCTGTCATAATATATCATGTCTATTTCTCTTTGTGGAATTCATGCATTTTTCACAACTATAATTTTTTAATACAGATTAAACACATTAAACTGCGTATTGAAAAAAAAAACGATTCATTTAGATTAAATTTGAAAAACAAATGATTAATTCATCTTTCAAAATATTTATTATTGATAACTCTATTCGTGCTCTAATCACATTTATTCCGTCTTCTGTTCTTTGTACTCGTGAAAGACGTGTTTTATCTCTTTCAATCGCCAAGTTCTGCTTTTATCTCTATAATGTCAACTCAAACGGAGATATATCTTCCAAAGAGAGCTTTTTAATTCTTATTTTCTCCAAGTCAGAGAATAAAGTGAAAGAGCTTTCGAAAAGTTTAGAGATAAGATCACTATTGATGGCTTTTAAATTACGGTGTAAATGACCGAACTTAGAAGTTACTGAAGATTCACTCCATCCGATTCAAGAACTAAAGCTATCAGGTCAAAGTATTTGTAGTTTTCTCGGATGGTAGAGTCAATGCTTAACAATACCTTAAGATGATTTTTCTTCCTCTTGAAAAAAAAAATCAATCAAATTTTCTACTTTTATGCATAAAGGTATGAAGATCGAGGTAGGTTTTGATGGAGGATATTTTTCGTTATGAAATTAGAGAGAGAGAGAGAACAACATTCATAATTTTCTGATTTTCGAAAATTAGGTTAGACCAATTATAGTTTTGGTCGTTACAAACTCATTGAGCGCGTTGATTTCAATCTATTCCTCGGCGTAACGGACGCGCTACAGGCTTCCATCTGGATTTTGCACTATTTTAAACGTTAAAACGCACGTATAACGTTCTAAAGTAGTCATTTATTTTATTAATAAACGTCAACGATAGATAAAGTGATAGGGATTCAAAATACAATATTTCAAGAGGATTATTACTTCATTTTAGTTGCTTGAAATGAGGCCATTTTCAGGCATTCTTAAGCGAAAGGTGGGAGAGGTGCCAACTGAGGATAACAATCTGTATATTATGTAAATATATGCATGTATCATTTAAGATATAAATTTTAATTTTATTACTAGATATTTTGATAAACTAATTATTTATAATGAATTAATTTTTATTTTTTTGATTATTTGCTTAGGGTTAACAAAAACTATACTAAATTCATGTTTCTGAAGGGTAAAAAAACGCTTCGTCCCCAAAACGCACTTAAAAAAACAATACTTGGAGAAAACGAAAGAAAAAAAACTCTGGAGAAGATTCTAACACTAAAAACTAATTTGTGTAAGAGTTAATATCTTTGTCAGAACTACGGAGTTTGAACGGGGGAGAATTATCAGCCTTCGAGAAGGAGGATATTCCTATCACGCAATAGGAGCTCGTGTGCAGCGGAACAGCTGCACAGTCATGCGGCTTTGGTAGCAGTGGACCAAAGAGCACCGAGTAACACAAAAAATGTCAGTGGAAGACGGAAGATTAATCAGCGAGCCACGATCGACGCCTGATCCGCATGGCGGTGAATGACCGTACAACAGTTGGCAGTACGCTGGTCTAGGCATTTCTAGGCACTACGGTCTTCCAGGCAGTTGCCAGCACGTTGGTCTACTGTTACATGTGTATTAAGGCCGGCTTCGTCAATTCGTCGAAGTCGGCTGCAACATGGATTTCGTGCAAGGGTGCCTTTATACAGAATACCCTCACAGCAAACAATCAATGGCTGTGTCGGCAATGGGCTCATGAACACAGAGGCAAGCTGATTGGCACCGAGTTGTCTTTTCAGATGAATCATGCTTCAATTTGTCGAACCATGATGCCCGCATTCGTGTTAGACGCTATGCCGGTGAATGCTGCCTTCCAGAGTGCCGTTATCGAACGCCATAGTAACCTAACACCCGGAGTTATGGTTTGGGGTGCGATTCCGTATCATGTCCGATCCAATTTGCTACGAATTGAAGGTAATCTCAATAGCAACAGATACGTCCGTGAAGTGCTACAGCCCAAAGTCGTTCCCTTCCTTCAAAACATCCCTGGAGCTATCTTTCAGCAGGATAATGCACGCCCCATGATGCAAAGACTGTTCGAGACCTTGGTTCCTGGATGGTTATCGGAGGGGGATGCGAGTTGCAATTGCCCTACCCCCCAGAGCATCCCAGACATACTATATAGAGTTGAGGACTGGAGACCTGGCTGGCCAATTCGTGCGGAGAATATAATCACACTTTAGAAATTCGTCGAGTAGAACAGCTCTATGTCGCTTAGCGTTATCGTCCATTAAAATGAATTCGGGACCACATGCATCCCTGAAAAAGCAAACATAGTGCTACACGACTTTATCCCTATACGTCACACCAGTCACAGAGCCTCTTTCAAAGACATGATGAGGTGTAAGGCCATTCAACATAATGCCTGCCCACACCGTTAAACTTCCATCATAATTGTCGATTTCTTAGACTTTGGAGACTAGGTAGTGGATCCCTGGCTCTCTCGATATAAACGAAGGGTGAGAATCAGTGTTTAGGCTGAAACGGAACTCATAGATGAACAGAACGGTCGTCCATTGATCCATACTCCAATCCCTATGCTGTATGCACCATTCTAAAAGGACTCGTATGTTCGTAGTCGTCAGTGGGGCGTAGACAGTAGTTCTTCTGGCAAACAATCCTCTATCATGAAATCTTTTTGAAACAGTCACGCTTGATATACGGGTTCCTGTGGCGCATACAAATAATAAGAGAGCTGAGAAGCTGTACCCTCTCTGTTACACCTCGCTATAATCGACAAATGGCGATCTTCTCGGGATACCATGGCTTTTTGACGACCATGCCCTGGCTTTCTCTTGAAGGATCCAGTATCCTGGAACTGTTTCCATAAGTTACACACGAAGCTGTGCGTAAAAATTAACTATCTATAAATCTGGGATTGATATTGGCCTGCTTCTAGCCTTCTAACAATTCACCCCCTCATTTCATCATCTAAACCTTGGTGGTTACTCAATTTTACGGTTGCAATTTGAGTTGAAATCAGATTGCTTAAAAATAACACCAAGAAATTCGCCGAGGTGTGCTGGAGAACGAAATAGGTCTTAAATTGCACACGCTTATAAAGCCTGTTTTTCTGCTGGCTCCATCTGCACACACGTGCACGATTAAGTAATTGCCGTACAAGAATTGCATTTTTATCTAGAAGCAGTGATTTTTCATTCAGTTCAGTTCTTTTCATGTAATTCAATAAAATATGCAAATTCTCTTAATTTCTTACAGCAGTGCAAGTACAATACATTAAAAGACTTGATGAAATTTAATTATTCTATCTCTAAACTTACTTATCAAGATGCAAAAAAGAAAATTTATGAATTACAAAAGAATTTTGTTATTGTAACAAAGTGCCTGGAAATTAGGCAGTAATTTGTAAATATTTTTATAATAATATGCTTAATGAACACTTATTAAACAATGAATCTTTTAAAAGATTGGACTTGCACATAAAGAAATTAGTAACCGAATTATAGCTTATATATAGAAAATTGGGCTTTTGCATTTGTAAGATTGAATTTCCATATATTTCTTAACACCGAAATTCCATAAAATTCCTGTTAAATTTAGAACTGTAACAAATGATTTTAGAACATATTTCACTACTGCTGGTAAAATGCTGCAAATTATTATACAAAACTTCAACAATAAGCAATATAATAAAGCTATATTTAAAAATAGTAAAGCTATTATAGATTTTTTAAAAAAAAATAAAAATATGTATTCACTTTATATTTATGATTTTGAAGATCTTTTCAATTCCAATGATATCAATGATATTATTAAAGTAATTTTAGATAAACATAGCAATTATAACCTTACTATTAATTTACAAAAAATTAAAACTCTCATAGATTTAGTCTTAAAAGAAAATTTTATTAATTGCAATGGTGCATTGTATAAGCAAACTAAACGTTTGCCTCAAGGTGACCCTGCTATCAATAATTTGGCTAATTTATATTTACACTTTTATGAATATAAATATATTTTCTATAATTATTACTAAAATATGTTAGATATATAGATGATCTACTTGTATCTGTGGTAAAAACAATAATTGTAATCCCAATATTACATTTTATCCTGATTATTTAAACCTAGTTAAGCTTAATAATAATTCAGTTGAAACTAATTACTTGGATGTATCATTGTTTATAAAGGGTTATAAATTACATAGTGATATTTATGATATAATATATGATTTTAATTTTAACATTTTTAAAGTGCCATACTGGAATTCGAATTTATCAATATCTATAAAAAGAAATATTATTTTTAACATGGATACCCTGCTAATTTCCCTTACAATTATATTTCTAATAGTTCTTAGTGAAATGACAATATTTAATAATAATTGTATTTTTTAATTATTTGTACATTTAATCGAAAGATGGCGCCACATGTTAAATAAATTAATAATAATATGTTTGATTTAAATTTTATTGTGTATGTTTAGTTTGTACTTTTATTTTCTTTAAATTTTATAACAATATTTAGAGTTTTGAAATGTATATAAATGTTATTTAATCATAATTTACTTATTTTATGCTTACTGCTATACTCATTTCTCTCCCGCTGGAAAAATGGTTGTTAACGTACTCACGCAATAAGTTTTTTCATCTAGTTGTTTTTTTTTTTGTTGCATTGTTTTTAAGATATACTAATAATTATTAGTAGTCTATAATTGTATCGTTTTATAATTATAGTTTGTGGTTTTATTTGTAATAATTAAACATCTCTTGATATTTCTCACTTTTCTTATAGCCCAGTATATTGTCAAATACAGGTGAAGGTTGGCTAGCCATTAAACTTTGTTTAAACGTACAATCTTGGTTCCTAAGGGCTGGAGTTTTCTATAGTACTATTAAGGCTAATACCTTTTACCATCTTGACTAGTTATCTTAAGTTTTATAACTATTTTGTGGAAATATATTTTTATTACCGTCTTTAAGTAGTTCCTCAATTCTTGTTCTTTTGAATTGTTTATGATTTGAATCACGCAAACGTGTCAATAACCTTATATAGATTTACCGTGATCATATAAAGCAAAGGTTCCCAAACGGTTTATCTCATAAACCCCTTGCTATGTTTTTTGGTATTCGGTAGACCTATTCTTATCAAGTATCATATGTTTGCAAATTTATCAAATTAAATGTCTTTTTTACATTTGATAAAAAGCTACTAAATTTAAAAGATTTAAATTTCTAACTGTAATGTAGTATAAAGGCTTAAGACTTGGGTAACACATTACTACATAAAATAACTGACCAATAAACTATTATGGGAGGTATAATCCAGTACTTCATCAACAAATTATCAACGTTTGGCATCAATCTAGTCTTGTTTAACCTTAAATGCCTTTGATTAATTGTGTCCAGTCTTTTCATTTTGTTCTTTTTTTATTTTATACATTTACAACCATGCTTAACCTCTTTCTCAACAGGAAAAGCAATAAAAAACTTTCTCACACTACACCAAAATTTGGGATAAATAACATTAATGTCTCTTTACAACCAAACTCTTGACTTCCGTTCCTAAACTTTAAGATCTTCATTATCGCCTATTTGGATAAAATCCTCTTCTAAAATTACATTTTTTCAATGTGAGCATATGATCTCATTTTTTCTGTGGTAATTAACATAACAAAGGAATACCAAGCCTTACTTCAAAGCTGAGTAAAGGGCATTTAAATATAGAACGTAGGTTAAAACATCATTTTCCTGGAAAATTGTCTGTAGCCAATTGAGAAACTAGAAGAATTCACTACGTCCAATATTACACACTCCTTTAACTTAATTCCGACAAGAAACGCTGAAATGATAGTTTCTGTTTTAATAAAATTTATTCAGCTATCTTGTAACTACAAATTAATCACATTTAGTTTAGTAAATAAATATGTTTGATACGCGCGTAAAATCTGGATTCCATTGATTAAACTGTCTTTTAAATTTATAGTCCGGATCCGGTTTAATGAGAACATTTATCGTAGACCCCTCTTTACACCTCATGAACCCGCAAATAATTTTTTGCTGACGTGCACCCCTTGCATGTCGTCATAGATTCTTGGGGGTCTATATAAACCAATTTAAGAATTACTGATAATGAAATGATAATTTCATAATCAGCAAATGCCACTGTTCCTTTCGCATTGTTGCATGTGTCAAAGGGGCTGTTAATTGTTGTTTTATTAACTGTTTTGGATAATTTTTTTCTACTTTTCATCAACAAATAGTATTGAATTTTATCACAAATGATAAATAGGTTTTCTACCACAATGTTCAACACTCTTTAAACTGCAAGATTAATTCAAACGATTTTTTTTCATTCTAAAATACCTTTTATTTTTAAACGGAAGGTAAAATTTAATGTAAGTAGATATAAGTTAAGTTTGATTTTGTAAGAAGTAAAAAAAAAACCCTTCAAATTGCAATTGAATTTAAGTTATTAAGTTCATTTTGGTCACAATTTTCACAAAAGGAATTTTTTTTAAATACATTTTAATGTATTGCAAAATAAAACTGTAAAATATTCTTCTCGACATTAAAGAATCAATGTCATATTTATTATATACAATTACTATAATAAAATTAGAGTTAGTACTTTTTAATGAAAAAAATTTAGCTTTTATGCTAGGAAATTATATTGAAATTATATCGAAAATTTGAACAAAAGTATATTGCCAATTTTCTTTCAAAAATGTTACTAAATCGGTTAAAAAAAACATAATTATTTTTGAAGTATACGTTTTACATCTACCTGTAGATTCATCTTTCAATTATAATCAAATTCCTAACATAAAGTTAATTAAAAGACATTCATTCTTTCGAAGCAAAATAATGGGCCTTCATTTTTCAGGAGTTCAATAATATGGTCAATACTATATATTGTTATTAAATTTTATCTCCGCATTTACTAAACATTTATATGCTCCAACAAAGTTTTTTGAAACGTAATTCTAAGAAAATGAAGGATAAAAGATTATTAAGAACCTATAGCTGCAAACTTTTATTTTGTTCTTAATAATATATACCCTTGTTAGAGGAGTTTCTGAGTAAATCTAACTATAATGTTGAAGGAATTGACTGGAACAAGAGGAAGTCGTTTATACAATTTCGAAAAGTCAGAAATGATTTCTTATGTGATATGTCACATTTACAATTTATTGCAGTTATATTCAATTCTCTGATTTTCTTCCCATATTGAACATAACAAGTACTCTCAGAATTTAGTAAAAAGAGGAGAGGAATTACCATAGATGCTTAGTTCATTCATTGCTGCATTCATTGCTTAGTTTGCTGTTAAAGCGATACCTATTAAAATTTAAGTTGTTCCATTAACTGCAAGGGTCATGACAAAAAAATATTCTTCCTTAAAGATACAATTAAAATGGATTTTCTATGTGATACTGCCTTAATATTTATGCAGAATTGTATTTCTTCAATTTTATAGAATCTTTTTAAATAATAATTTGGCTTAGTTTTTTGTGTGGAAATTTAATGTTGTTGGACGATATAAAAACACACAAACATTTAAATTGAACATTTCGGTGTAACAAATATCGGTTATTAATACCAGTAAGTTCTGTTAATTGATGAAAAATTATCACCATTACGAATTCCTTTAATTGCACTGAAAACTCTTAAATTGAAAAGTTTTTGGTACAAAAAAGGGCTATAAAATAATTAATACAGCACAAGTTATTTTTTTCCAGATATGAATGAAAAGCATTAAAATAAAAACAAATTTCTGACCAAATCACATTAAACAATAATAGTAAAAAATTCATTTTACAGGAAAAGATTATTAGTAATACTGAATTCTTAGATTCATAGAAAATTCTTCTTTAGAAAAATGTTTTGGTATGAATGGAGCTCTAGAATAAAATGGCCGGTGAACATTAAAACCTAAATTCAATTTGGAAACATTTTTAAAATTGATTTTGCATGAACAGGTTTTATATGAATTACGTTATAAGTCCCTTATAGTTTTTCTGTATTTTTATAATCAGGAAGTAATTTAATAGAATATAAATTGATTAATGGCACTATGTGTAATGAAATGGATGACTAGTTCTGTTTGATTCTGTTATAATTTAAAGGATGACACACATATGCTTTAAGTACGCTTTAGGGAGAAGCATTGGAAGAAAATCAAAATATGAGACAGGAAGTGTTTCAAATTATGAAATTAAACATTGTACTTACAGATTATTAAAACAATTAGGATGAGAAGATTTTTTTTACTTTAAAAATAATTCCTAGTTGTTGTTTTACTTTGAGAATTTCAAAATTATATATTTGTTTCCTTTTTCATTTAATTATACTTCAGAAACCCATATGATGGATAACTTTTCAATACACCTTTTAAGGTAAGAGAGAAAAATATTTTTATTTGCTTAAACTAAATATAAAATATGTATAAATGTATAGATTTATTTGTCCTTTCATATTTCCGGATTAAATACGTTTCATAATTGGAATAATAACTAAGTATCAAGGACTTTACCAGAGACAGAGAAAACATTAATTAAATGTTAAGGAAATGAATACACTGGTAAGACGACCCATTAAAAAATGGAACAGGTATTTTATCTTTCTCTTTACAACTTTAGTGAAGGTAACTATTCTTTGAAAGGAAGGCAATAGCTTCGTTAGTCATCAAAAGATTCGCATAAAATCTTACGTTTTCGAAATTGTGTTTGAAATCCCAGATGGACGTTGTAAAGTCACTTGTCTAAAATAAAGAATCTCGTTTGCCTGATTTATTTAATACATTTAATGAAATAAACCTAAGTCCATCATAGAGTCACCTGGTATAGTTTGTTGCAAAACATGTTCCAGCGTTATTATAATTGTTCAAAATACTCTTTGAATTCATTTTTTTAATAAATTCTTCAGTTGTTTTGTCGCATTTTGAATAACCACATCTGAATCCATAAAACAATGTCCCTTTAAGAGGAGTTGGAAAGGTAATTTTTTTTTTTAAAGTGAATTTCAGGTTGTTGGTTGTATTTTTAAATTTTTCAGCCCATTACCTTTCCAAAAATACCATATTTTTATCTCTAGCTTAATTAGAAGTGCAAAAATTTTGTTTTTAAAGAATCATTTAAACACGAGTCACCGATTTAAATGGACAGAAAAAAGGTAAACATTGCACTTCCTCTTGTTCCAGCTTGAAGCTTGACGTCATTTTTTTTAAAAATTACTTTAGGGCATGTTATGAAACGGATGGGATCTCGCCTCCGACGTTTCTAAGAAAAAATGAGGGGGCTAAAATTATCAGATGGCAAAGCATTATGTGACAAAAATAAATTAACAGATGTAACTATTGATCAATTGCAATCATATTATGGTCTTGCCATTCGAAGAAATTTATCAAGTGTAAAGGATATGAGACAAGCTATATATGGGCAATATTTCTTCACAAAATATCTACGGATAAAAATCCACAGTATGGATTTTGTCCATCAGGTCCTGACACATGGTGTCAGTATTAGAAGGCTCAACTGGAAAATACAGTTTATCTCCACAAACATAAACTTCCAGTTGCTGTTGTTGAAGCCATTAAGCCTATTTTTAGGGACCTTTTGGATCCAGAATTATTGAAAAAGCTCTTGCATGGAAACACGCAGAATCCGAAAGAAAGCATTAATAATTTGTATTTGGTCTCGTGTCCCCAAAAAGACATTTGTGCACATAGAAACATTTTCCTTTGGTGCATATGATGCTATTGCATCCTTTAATAAAGAGAATGCAACAAAGCTGGATATTTTTTTAAAAAAATTAACAAAGAGCTAGGATATTATGCAACATGCTGCATGGAACCTCTCGACAAAGAGAGGATTACAAGGGCAAGATATACCAATTTGCAGAACACTAAAGAGATTAGAAAAGTAAAAAAAACTTAAAAGAAATGAAACAAGAAGATGAAAATTTTAAAAAATGCTGAAAATTTGGAATATGGAGCTGGAATGTTTTGGTAAGGTAAGTTTTTTTTATAAAAATGTGTTTTTCTCAAAATGTCATTTATTAAGGTTCGATGTACCTTTTCTCAGAAAGTATGTATCTGATGTCAACAAAATTTACGTGACACATTCTTTATATATTCTAGTATATACTGAAATGAGCTTTTAGCAAAATTTTGTATATATATTTTGTATAATTTTTTTTCTGTCGAAAATCACTGTTTTCTCACTATACATAAATCAAACTTTTTTTTAAAAACAATTAATGGAAATTTCAAAATAAGTTCATTTTAGTATAATATTAAATGTATGTTTAACTTGCAAAAACAATTTGGGGATTGTATTTCCAACAGGCGTTCAGAAAAGGTACATTGAAAAAGGCCTTTTTAACTTTATGTATAGAGGGCTCCGATAGCTCTTAATTTCTTTTTCATCCATGTAAACAGGTAAAAACCCTCTGAAGCTGGAATAGCTTACGCATGCTTTCTTCTATAATCAGAAGAAAGGTAGGTATCAGATGATGATTTATCAAGCAAAATACAGAATGTGTTGCTTGCACGCTGCTCCATACATAGCATTGCAAATTCCCATGAAAGAAAAATTTGCTATGTCAAAAATTATCTACATCTAACGCTAACAATGCAGGAAATGAACTCAAGATGGTTGTGACTTTTCTTTAATAGTGCTGCCAACCACCGAAATATATATTTTTCCTCTAATAACAACTTCGTGATTGTAGGGGATTATTCCGGGCACTTTTTGATTGTAATGGTAATTACTTGGTTTATTGTCTACATTTAAATAATATCTAATCCAGAGCACTTTAAAAATTTGAAAATATATAATATTCTGGAGCAGCCTACTGGATATTATACATTTTTTTATGTGGGCATTTATTTAAATACTGGCAAATGAGCTACGAAACTTATCGATATTAAACATCGAGTAGCAAAATTGCAAGCAAAATGTAGTAAAAAATGCTGTTATGTACGCAATTTAAAGTTTACCTTACCTAGTATACCAATACTTCTAACTTTAAAAACATATTTGGTATCGAATGTCATTATTATAAAAAAAAATTGTCCAATTTTGATATTTTTCTTTCTGATGTTTAGTAGAATGCAATACAAATACATTTACTCTTATTCATTACACTATAAAAAAAAAAGATCTGTTTTTAATAAACTAAAATCATAATTAATCAAAATTTGTTAATAAATAAAACTATATATATTTTTAATTTAGTATAAAGTTTTCGGAAATTAATATTATTTCTTGTTTCAACAATGTTTTGTCTCGTGAAACTGTTTTGTCAGACTCCATAAAGAAATTTTAATTTCATCAACATTACGTTTTATTATTATTATATGAGTATAAAAGAGGTATTGTAGAAAAATAAAGACTTTATTTTGATTATAAATCCAAAAATGGAAAAAAATCAGTTTAAAAAATATTTCCTAGATTTTTTTTAAAATCTTCTAAATTTCAGTATTTTAAATTTGGTAACTTTATGAAAATTTAAGTATTGATCCCTTGTTTCTTGAAATTCAAATGAAAATAGTTATTACCGAAATAGATAACAACGTCTTAAGCTCCTAACAGCAAATTCATAAATACAACCCTCAGCGAAAATTAAAAATTTTACTCTTGCCACAATATAAGGATAATTAATTGTAGATCTACATTTTTAAAGATTTTCTGCCGCGCTCTCTTATCCAATCCACGCTCGCCTGTTATATATCACTTTGAGTAGAATAAGAAGACTAAGACAAATGTGCATTTCCTCTGTAAATGAAGTTTGAAAACATAATAAATAGCTTTAGTTAAGAATTGCGTTAAAAAAGTATGGTGGTGAATACATGAAAAGATTGCATCTAAGTATCCTTATAAGAAGATGAAACAAAATATCTTTTCAAAGAAGTGGGTTTTTGTGATTACTGAAGCATAAGATTGATACTGCGAATACTTAATCAAAAAAGAATTTTTACCAAGAATATAAAGAATATGTATGTGCAAAATACAAATTAGGCATTTGTATGTGAAAAGAGTTTCTATTTACTTGCATGTGTTTTGGGAGCCAGTAAAAAATATGCATAAATAAGCATTCAACTCCATTAATCAACAGAAAAAAAGCATTAATGACTAAGATGAGTAAATAGAGCAAATTAGACTAGATACAGAAATGAAAGGTTCAATATTGTCTTTGAAAAAAACAATATAAAAGAATAAAAAATAAAATATATAATTACATTGGTCGAACACACATATATATATGCATATAATTTTTTTGATATTTATATGTAAGAAGTTTTACAAATAATAAATAACATTCTTTGGGAAAGACTATACAAGTATTTAAATAACTAGGGGACTCAGTAAAGATGTTTTAATATTAAAAATATTGAATATTTAATGACGGAAAAAAAGGAATTAACTAAGAATGAAAAAATATTTGGCGTTAAATTGGACCATTAGATCGGGGCAATGTAATTGATTTTATATCATCTAAACCGAAGAATAAACATATGAAAGATCAACTAGTTAATCAAATTATAACATAACAGAAAGAAAATAACTAAGAGTGAAGTTACAATCAAGTAACAGAAAAAAAGACATGTAATATAAAGGATTTTAATAAATTATACATGTGTTAATATAAAAGAGAACTTGCGAAAATTTTCCAGCGGGTATTGTATTATGATACGTTTTGTCTCTACCAACAAATGATACCGATGGAATAAAATTTGTTTAGTGTTTAATATACTTTTGGCATGTACATAAATCACAGCCAAGTCAACCCATAAGAATAAGAATCATGAAGAAATAGGAGGGAACGTGTTTTCTTTCTTTTTTGTGTCTGGAGATTTTGTTTCCACTTATAACTTTCTTTTAACAATTGATGCTACTGTAGCAGACTATTATACGTAAATTACCAATTCAATGAAGCTATATCTTCTGGTCAAGCACACAGTTCTCGTACTTCTTAGAAATAGAGTGTACTGGGGTGATGCTTTATTGACGTTTTGCTTTTGTTTCAAAGTTGTACCATAAAGTCTAACTATTATAGAAGAATGTGTTCTTTTTTTTAAATATAAAAACTAGTGCCGGATATTTTATTGGAACATAATGTTACTATGTTTACTAACAAATAGAATAAACTATTTTGTAACTTAATCGCATATATTAAGTTAAAAAAAAATTGAAAGACACAAATATATTTTAAGAAAATATATTAAAGTAAGGATCTTAGATTATCAATACCTTAATTTACATTTAAAAAAGGGTAAAGATTTTATCGATACAAATGACAATTTTAATATTTGATTCAAATTTAAAGATACAGAAAAATTGAAAGTTTTTTTTTTAAATGAAAAAAAAATATTATAAAGGAATTTAAGATCTAAGCCAAACATCAGAACCCTTTTTATTGAAGTTGAAATTCGTCTGCATTCTTGACAGTATGATAATTAACATACACATGACTTAGAAATAATTCTTAAATTCCTGATAACCTCTACTTTAACATAAATGATCGCATTAAGAAATTAGACAAAGAAAACTAATATTTTATTCGTTATAACGCTTTGTAACTAAATTTGTGAGAAGTAGTGAAAAATAGCTTAAGTGAATCCAAAACATGAATGAATGTAATTAAAGAAGTAATCTCAGAATGATCTTAACCCGTTAAGTGCCACGAACGTATAAACACGTCATGCTGAGCTGGTGTCTTTAGTACCCCGGACGTGTATACTCGTCCTTCCAAAGGACTTTTTGCAATGTACTGCTCGGTTTAAAACTAGTAACACGGCTTTGGTATACAAAACATGGCACTGCAAGTGTTTCTATAAAGAATTTACTTATTTCAGAGAAGTGGGGGGGGGATTTGAAAAGGTATATTCCAGGAACGATAAAAATCATAGCTAAGCAGTTTTTCTTGTTTTTTCGTTTGAGTGTGCTTTTTGCTATTCTTCATTTGCTGTCTCATTTTCCCTTATCGTGTTTATTAGGAGCTTTTTAATTTTTTTACGAATGAGCTATTAATGCGGTAACGGTCTGTGTGTTCAACTTTGTTTCAGAATATATCATAGAACAGATAAGTTGTCATTTATTTTTTTATTATATTGTAACTTTAGAGATTATTTTTTTATTTTAATTTTATTATTTTATCCTTTTTATTTCTTCTTTAAAGTAAAAGTTAACAATTTTTAGGTGGAGAAACACGTCTTTTCTTTCCCTTCAATAAACCGCGTAACAACGTATGCCTGTGAGAATAGGGTGGCACTGGGGGGGTGGGAAGGGTTTCGTAACATTTCCTCGGCAGTTAAGGAGTTAAATTTAAATTTACATTCGAGGTATACATAGAAAGACTTTGAATATACGACTAAATTTCAATATTTTCAATACATAGCTTCGACTTAATTTCTCTCTGAAATAATGTATTCTGGCAACTATATAAACGAAAGCATAAAATGGAGAAAAAAATTATCATATTTGACAGATTTAAAATAAAATATCTTTATGTAATTTTACAAGTATTTCAATCATACCATCGATATTAATAGAGTTAAAAAGATCTTCAAAATCTAAACTATATACTGAAAAAGTCTTTGTATCTTTATTTTGTTCAATTGCTCCTTTACTATTTTTAAGTATGGCGCAGAATTTAAGATCATTTATTGTATCTTGAAATATTTCATAAAGATTTTTGCCTGATTTACTGATAAATGTATTAAAACCATAAACATATATAGATATACTCAGAGTATACTGGTAATAAAAGAAAAAAATATAAGGGACAAAATATTTTTTTAATTTTCAATAGGTTTTAAAAACAATCACGTGCATTTTTCAAGATGTAAACGCAGGAACCTTTTAGAGTAGGTTAAATATTTACATTTAATCTAATTGAAACAAATAATTTATTACTTTTAATGAGATCTCACATTTTTTTTTGCTTTGCTTTTGCTTTTTTTTCTCCTTTAAAATGACGCCAAAGAAGCAAAAAAAAAAAAAAAATTGGCAGTTATAGAGACTGCCGATAGAAGTGAAAACTTAGAACTTTTAGTGTTAAAATTTGAAATTTCATAATGTTTGAATTAAAATTACCAACTTCAACCTGGTTTTCACATCTATTGACACTCCGAGCAACAATTATATGCATGTTTATATGGTTTTTTATTATTCAAATATATTACGGGCTGTACAAGATCATGACAAAATATAAATACAATTCAATTGAAAAAACAATTAATGTACAATCATATTATTTGTGAATAGTATTTGTATTTACCTAAATTTCAATGTACTTAAATTTTTAGCATTATTTTAATTGTTTGCATCATTGTCATCATTAATTTCAGCAATACTTAGACTCTTTGTACTTCCAATTATTTCATTTTGTTCTAAAAAATATACAATAGGATCATGGTAACTAAAAAAAGAAAGGAAAATGTTTGATTCAAATTTAAATAAGTATCGCGTAAAAACCGCATCGATTGTCGTTTTATATTTTGTAGTACTGAGTTTTCGACCATTGGACATATTTAAATTAAGTGTTTCAATTAGAAATTTAATTAGTGGTAGATTTTTATCATCTGCAAAGTTAATATTGAAGTCTCCACTTAAAAATCATCGGTACAATATTATATATTTTTTGCCAAATGCTTTTTCGAGTATTTCAGAACCTTATTTTGTATAAATCATCAAATTTTCGAATAAAATTGTTGTATCTGTCTCATAGACTTTCCAGGTTAAATATAAACGGCAACCATTAATATGTATTGCCCATTCTTGGAATCGCAACGAGTAACGCATATTTCGCATATATCAGAAACATTAAAACCAATGCTTCTAGTGAATTGAGTATGTATGTCCATATGTGAAGTAACGAAGGGTGACGTATCTTGAGTATTGTGATACATAGCTACGCCTGCCGCTGGAACTTCGGGTCTTTAATAACTTACAACAAAGTTGAAATTCGAAATATCAAGTGGTTCTTTGTTTTTCATACGAATTTCTGACAAAAGCAGAAAATCTGACTTTTTTACGGTAGCATCATTTCTTAGGTTAGCTGCATGCGCATTCAAACTTTGACAATTGAATGGAAATATCGATAATCAATTTTTGTTGGAGATGAATTCTAGAAAAGTTTTGGTGACCGTTTTTAGTGTATTGTTTTGTAACCTTTTTCAATTCTAACGTTAAGTCCTCTCGATCACTTGTTGATCTTGTATGATGTTCACTTGCATTACAACCATATTTTAAACTTCAACACATTAATCTTGAATTGTTATTAGATTTTATAAAATTTTAATTTTAAAATCCGCGATAAAAATATGATTCAACAACTAAAAGTCTGTTTTACCACGGTAGTAAGAAACGTCTAAGCCACTGTAAAATGCAAATCCGGATTGCGTGATGCATTGCAGAGGTTAAATATTAGAAAATAAATAAAACAAAATTTTCAAACGCCAGAATAAATAAGAAGATTTAAGGTATCCGACTACCCTAAAACTGTGAACTTTGCCAAAAATTGACACACACACACACACACAAATTTTTTTAATTATTTTATTTTATAGGCCATCTTATTAGCTTTATAAAAATACTAAGTTTATGATTTTCCGTTTACTAGAACAAAAACTACAAGTGTTTCAATAAAAGCAGATGCCATTCCTTTAAGCAAGATGTCATACTTTAAAAACGCGTTTTACTCAAAATGTGATTTTCTGAAAATAATCAAACGGGGTCAGCGATTGCTAAAAAAGTTTTAAACATAATTAATTGAATCTTTTTCTGTAAGTTCTGTATAATAGTAGAATTGTTTTAACTTTCAGATTTATCAATCATTGTTTTATTACAAAAGTTACAGTCCCTTATGTGAATATAATCATTGTCTTTTTAAGCATTTTCATATAGTAACCGAGATAAAGTGCTCTACTTTTTGTAAAAAAGAAAATATCTCTTACCCTGAAGGTCATTTCAAAATTGAATAATATAATAACACATTAGATTGAAAAAGTTGAAAATTTGTTTATAAACCTTTTGTTCAAAATGGGCCGCGTTTATGCTATTTTTTGTCAATTTTTACCTATTTTTTCCCATTTTAGTAATAATAATTTATTTTTCTCTTCTTAATTTTAGTACATTTTTCTTAAAATGCACTAAACAAATCTAAAAATAACAAAAAATCCCCATATCTCCTTTTTTTAAAAAAAAAAGTTGTCGTAACCACTCGGATACCTTAAAATAATTTTAAATAATATAAAATTTTCAAATCCAAAATAAATACCAGTATTTAAAATAATTTTCTGTTATTTATTTTTTATCTTAAAAATATTAGTATATTTATTTAGTTCTCACTATTGTACTGCACAATGATTCTTCAATTAAACGATACAAATAATAATCAAACAAAAACCCTATTTCAACAATGCAAGTATATACACATTGAAGTTTTCACTAAATCCATTCAATTTCACTTATAAGATATACACAGCACTATACGTCAGCTGTATAGCTACAGATATACTGCTATTAAGCATGTCGCTGACGCGAACGCAAGAGATTTCACCCATCCAAAAAGTATCTAAGGCGAACAGCACACTGCGCGTGAGCCAGTCAGAGCATGTCGGTGACGCGAACCCATAAGATTTCCCCTACCAAAAAGTGCCCAACGCCGCTAAAGAAGTTTTCACTTCAAAAATGTTTAATTAAACAAAAATGTTGATTTTTGTACAGTAAAAATAGTGTTGCTAAAAAGGAAATTAAAGATATTTAGAGGCTTTTTAAACGTGTAATATATGCTTAATTTATATTTCAAATCAGACATACATACTCTGAAAGAAACGGACGATATAAAATAAAATAATTGCAAACGACAATTCAATTATTAATGAGAATTGTGTGATGAACATGGTAACACATTAATTTTATCGGAAAAAGGATTTCTTAACACTAGTTTGTATCAAGGTAGCATATTCATGTTACTACATTTATAAAAAATATTCTAAGAGAACAAAATAACTTTTATATAATTAGTAAAATTTCTTTCACGAATGCACTGCGAACCATTAGAGTTCAAAAACAAGCAATTTTTTCTGGAAACGAATATTTTTTTAGAAATGTTTCTTCTGCAAACACTTTTATTTCTATTAAAGATGACCTTCAAACTAAACTAAGTGTTCTTTCCTTTTTTAAAAATATTTTTGCTGTAATCATGTGAGAGAATTTTCTCTCCTTACATAACGAAAAAGAGTAATAATATCTTCAAACAGAGAACAAATATTTATCTTCAGAGTGGCGAAATTATATTTAGTCAGCTAGAAAATAAACAGTTTATTTTTTTTATATCACTTTCGAGAGTTATTCTATGAAGAATGTATAGCATTTTTCAAGTTACTCGTCCTATGTTATTTGGTAGTATTTCTTATAGACGTTTCAAGAATTTCTTTTTCCTAAATGAACAACATGTTTAATTGAATTTCAAGGTATCCGATTCCTTTTTATCAAGAAATATATACTTCGGTGAACATAAAGAAAATGTGAATTTTCTTTTTGTAATAATACAAATGTATAATTTTATATGTTGAAACAACAATTACATTGTTTTGTTTTAATTTTTAGTAAATTGTACCAATTTGGGAAGAATGTGTAACGTGTGATACAATGTTGACTATTATCCAGCAAACAATTGTTAATTAATATGGTGTTTTCTTTCATTAGACGCAGAACAATGAGACTTTATGTAAGTTCTTCAGAATTCGATTGCATGAAAAGAGAATACGTAAAAGTCATAGAAGCCTTCCCTAAGAATGCTTCCTTCGTTTAATGTAAATGTTAAGACTCGAATATTTGGAACATTCTTTTCAGATATAAGAGAACTAAAACATTAATATTATATTCTAGTTTCACAATTCTATAAATAAAAGTATATTTCCTTTTTTCTCTTGTATAATGTATTCTTCATTTTTTTTCTTTTGTACCGTAACAGTTTATTTACGTGTTAAAATGAAAACAAAGTAAATAAAAACACTATACTGTATTCAGATGTATGAATTACAATATTGCAAAATTATATGAGAATTGAGACATTCTTCTGTATGAAAATTTGTTTCACTTTTATTTGAGGCTCTCGTACATTTGGCGTAGACACACGTAAATTTTTAATTCAGCAAGATACCTTGAGTTAAGTTATTCAATTTTTAATTACATTTGTTTCAAATTTTCCCAATTAGTATAATAAATTCAGCTTCATGTATATTTAATTTATTTTGGAGATTACCGAAATCGATTTTCAATTTAAAGAAACACATTTAATACCACATAGGGAGACAGGTATCCAGGGAGGTATTTAATAAATGTAATATTTTAATACAGAGTTGTTGGCCTTAATTTCTCCGAACATAATAGTAAGGAATAATAAAGGATGTTGCAGTTTACAGGAATGAGTCTTATGGGTACTAATACGGGATGGATATTTGTTGGGATATATCTCGGATTCAGATAGGTAGATATTTCAAATACAATTTAAATTTCATAAAATGCTTAGAACTTCAAGTAACGCTATTAAAACTACTTCATCAGCTCTGGAGTACAAAAACCCAACCAAATTAGTATAGTATTTGTATAAAATGTAATACTAGTAAATTTAATAAACATATCGAAATAAGGAATTTAGTTGTTAAAAATATATATATATGTAATTTTGAGTCTCATCTTTTCATTACTTTTAGCATACTACAACATTCACGAACGTTTTTATTTCAAAATTATGATTTTTTTTGATTGAGTGAAGACTGATAAAAATATCTTAAGAGCGCATCAGCTCGTTTTTTTAATTGTGTATATAATTTGGTTTTTTAATAATGTCTTAATAGAGTTTTACAAGAAGAATTTCTTAATTTTAGATTGAGGTAGATAAATATTTGAGACTTCAGATGTACCTCAATATCCCAAATTTCTCGTGTTGAAGAAATTTTGAAACTGACTTTTATTTAACGCGCAATAGCTACCATCACTCCATGCGGTCAAACCTTTAATAGTATCGAACTTATAACAAACTGTTAAACTTGTACCTCACCATCTCCTAATTTAGAATAATTGATTTCCGAGGTTACTTATGTTTGAAGGGAAATTAGGTCGAAGAAATGACCGTATTTACAGCCACACCCCAGATATTCAAAAATTTTGTGAAAAAATATTCTCATCAATTCTAAGACACTAGTCCAGTCATATTAGGGTTTCACTGCGGAATGAGAGACAATAAGCTGAAAATATGTACAGACCTTTATTTTGTCACTCTAAATGTTGTCTCAAAAGTCTCATAAAATCTCGTGTCCGCGTCTTAAGATATTCGAGGTCAAAGGTCAAGAAAAACGGTTTTTTGGAAAAATCTCGTTTCCTATGGCTTTTATGATATTTACATTTATTATAAATATTGTGGAGAATAAAGTTTTCTATAACTTTAATTGAAACATTTTTTTATACATCAAACCATTTTTGAGATAGAGGGCGCTGCACGTGCAACGCTAGCTATCTACAGCATAATGCAAGGTTAACCGTTAGTCACATGATATAATACGCCATATAAAGTCTATAAACCTTAAAACTATACATATAGTTACAATCAATTGGCATTTTTTATTAATTATTATATTACATTTATAAATATTTTTCATTCAGCAAGTATTTATTTCTTTTATAACACTTACATGTCCGCGTAGTTCAAAAGTTGTTGACAGATATATACTTAAGGTATTTTTTAATTACATTCTATTATTATCTATACTAACTACATTTAAAGTAGTAAAGAAAATAAAGCAAGTAATTTTAATTATATATTTATTTAGAGAAATATCGTTTTATATAATTATTGTAATTAAAATTAGGATGTGTGTAAAAGTTTCACAAAAATTTTAATAATAAGACGAACAAAATGTTATTTTTCTTTCTTCCTCTACTTCTTCATTATCTTCCGCTCACTTGAAAATTTCCAATTCATTCTCATCAATTTCGTTGTGAGGGTATTTTTCTCCAAATCTAGAAAGATTTCGGGATTAAAAGTACAATCTTCATCGAGATCGCTCTCATATCGTGAAGCATAGAAGCGAGCTTGCCCATTATACTGGCCACAAGCTGAAGAACATTGCAACTTCGATTTCCTACATCCACAGCGTGAATCACGACCATTTTTGCAGTTGCAAAATATTGTATTAATTCATCTAGAGCATGCAGTAATACTTTCGTAATCGATTCTAAGAATTTATTCCTCAGAATCCAACCACATCCCTAGGGTCTAAATCATTCCTTACCCAGAATTGAACTTGATAATATACACTGCTGATGTGTTGATGAGCCTCTGTATTTGTTGGTGGAAGATTGGATAACTGCACAGGTATATTAAGCTTTGTTCACTTGATGAATTGAGTTTAACGAAGATTATCAATACTGTTCTCAGATTTTGGAGCATTATATATCGCCAACAAGATCTTACTCTATTTTCATGTAATGTTTGTAGAGGACAGTTTTCTTTTTGGAATACTTGAGCAAGTTGATCCAAATACAGAGAATTCTCTAATATTCTATTGAAAGCATTTTTCTATTTTTTAAAAAAAAATGCAGATTTTGTGTCATAGCCATTAAATGCATGCAGAAATAAAATGTGCTTTTTAAGGATAATTATCAAATTATAATTAAGGATAAGGCTATTTATCAAAACTTTTGGAAGAGTATTTTTGAGTTTTAACATTCCATTTGCCAATTTTTTTAAAGAACACTTCTTCCTAAAGTGCTTGAATACGTCCAATCAAAATGACGAGCAAATCAATATCTTCTACTATGACGGCAATCCTGTGATGTTCCGATTCTTCAATAGCTGTTACTATGATAAGAACATCTGCATCATATCTGGCCTGTTTTGTCGTGATTTCAACAAATTCTAAAATTCATGTTAATAAAAACAATTTTATTACATCCATTCGACAAAAATTTCCCTTGGCTAATTGATACGATCAGTGTTTCGTTGAAACAAACTTCATTCGATTTTGATAAAGCAGCAGTTCTTAGCTGTCCTTTTATGCTTTTGCTATAGTTCGAGGATCTATCAAATACAACTACAATTTTAGAATCATAACGTTTCTGTAAATATTTTACGTATTTATCTAAAATTATCGAAAAAGCACCGTCTTTACTCCATACGACGCAATGCAGAAGAAACCCACCATCGATAATTTATGTTACAATATTTTCATTGAAGTCGAAATCGACAGGAGTCATATTGTCATATAATGTCGCTTTCGTGGTTCTTCTCATGCCATCATTATCAAATAAAGGAGTTGGATATGAACTTAGTTCATATTGGAGATATTGAACATTACATTCAAACTGTTTATTTTCAGTTATCCTTTAGAAGTGTAGCAATAGATCAATTGAAACTCTACAACCGTTAATTTTGACAGATTTGTTGACAATCGAAAGCGGTAAAACCTTATCGGATCGTTTTAACTTTATTTCATTAAATTGTAAACCAGTTATCTTTACCATTGATTCTAATCCGATTTCATAGGCCTTGCGCCAATTAATTTGATCATTTCCAACCATTATAGAACCTAATGATACCAACTGTTGCGTATTTAGAAAGGGATTATGAAGTGTAAACCAGTAAGCTAGTTTACTTACATCAGTATTATCTCTTTTGAATCCTTAGCATTAACGTGTTGTTCAATAGAGTTTAATGAAATGGTATAAGACTTCACAATCTCCTCGCAAATTGTATTTGCAGGGTACATAGCTAACACCCATTTACATAAAACACTTTTTTGCGTACTTCGACAGCGAGATACTCCCCCTTCTGTCTTCATAGATTTCATTAGACTTTGTTCGATAACCATATCTGCCCATGTACCAGGATTAAATTTATTTGTTCGTTTCACGGTGAAGAAACCATTTTTAAAGTTCTTAAAAGGCTGTCCATCCATAGTATTTTACAATTCGATCATATCTTGAACATATAAATGTGCAGACGTCGCATACAAAAAAAAATGACCACTAGCATGAAAATACAGCAGCATGCTTTGTACAGCATTAAGATGTTCTTTGAAAAGTCCCAGTCTTTCAGCGCGAATGAAGTCAAGTGCTATTGATACCATTTCGAAATATTGAACCCATAATTGTGCTGTAGGACATCGAGCTTTTAATTCATTCAGTTTATTCTGAAATGGATCAATAAATAAGTTTGAGTTACCTACACACTCTTCAACGCCTTCATATTAAACATTTCGGCAATTGATTTGTTCAGTTAACTCATTTAACACACATTCTTAAATCTCCACATGTGTTCGAAGATCATCATTGATAATGCAAGTCTAATAAGGTATGACCTCTGATACTTCTTGAATAAGCGTGACCATTCAACATTTCATCGACTGAATTTTTAGCATATATTTTACCTAAAGCTTTTTTGAATCCACTTCCTCTCATTATATATTCTATGGATTCAAGAAAGGACATGCGCATATGAAATCCTCCTAATTTAACAACTTGTGGTAACCTCTGGTTACTCCTTACATCCAAACCCTCTTGTCTACCTGCAAACTCGGTTAGAGATGTAGGAGGAATATAATAGTCCACAGACATTATTTCCAATCTAAGTATTTTATTAATTCTTATTAATAAATATTGATCAGACACAATACAATTCTAATTAAGGTATATGAACTATGGTAGAGTGCAGAGGTGAGATATTCTAATACGGGGATTACTATTACAGACCCTCAACTGAATCTCAGACAGCTTAAATGCACTCAATTACAACTACGCCACACACTAACTAGATTCTATTGAATTAAGAACACAATACCAATATTTTTAATGTAGCGGATCCTACACTGTAACTTACAAGCACTAGCTTTGGCTTGTTCAATGTCGTAGGTTCCACGCTCTGCAATCCTTTTACTAATTCTCGAACTTCAAGTTCACTCCTACTTGCACACATCAAACGTATCAAATAAAGCTTGTCAACAACAACGTGTCAACTGATCATTTGCTCCCTTCCTTTCCTTCACTCAACCTCTTACTTCACTCTTTGTCAACTCGCGAAATCCGAATTTATATAATATTCCTCATTAACATAAATCACGTTATATTTCTCGATGAAAGTTGGTTGAAATAAATATTTTGTTTTAAAGAGAAAAGAAGATATTAGTAGATCCGCGTATAGATCCGTCACAAACTATCTTACAAAATTCTGAGTTAGCATCTGATGCAACATCTATTTCACGAGCGTTAGAGTAGACAGTTTGATCAAAATTAATTGAACACATTTTTAGGCCATGTAACTTAGCAATACTTGCAGCACAATGTAAAGTAGTATGAATTGTGTCTACGTTACTGGCAGGATGGTCAATAAAAGGAAGAAACATAACCTGAGAAGTAGAAAAATCCTCATTATATTTAGTGAACTGTTCGAGAAAGCCATTCCACCAGGAAGCGAGGAAATATTCTACGAACAGATGAGAGTTATTAAAAAATATATTTGATTAATGAAAACTATTAATAAATGTAATGTAATAATTAATAAAAAAGGCCACATATTTGTAACTACATTTATTTTTAAGATTAAACTTTATATGGCGTATTATACCATGTGACTAACGGTTGACCTTGCGTTATACTGTAGATAGCTAAGTGTTCCATGTGCAGCGCCCTCTACCACAAAAACGGTTTGACGCACAAAAAAAAAATGTTTCAATTAAAGTTATAGAAAACTTTATTCTCTACAATATTTATAATAAATGTAAATAGCATAACAGCCATAGGAAACGAGATTTTTGCGAAAAACCGTTTTTCTTGACCTTTGACCTCCAATATCTTAAGTCGCGGACACGAGATTTTATGAGACTTTTGTGACAACATATAGAGTGGTAAAATAAAGGTCTGTACAAATGTTCAGCTTATTATCTCTCATTCCGCAGTTGACCATAATTTTTGACTAAGATGACTGGACTACACACCCCAGAATTTCTACACGTTTTTGAGAGAAACATGAACAAAGTATGTAAAAGGTTCATCAATATCTCCTAAGAAATTTTAAAATTTTCTTGATGAGAAATTATTAGAAGGCAATAATTTATTTATTTTACCAGTACTAAAAGCTTTCAAACACTACATGGATCTATAATTAATCTAACCATCAGTATCATGCTTCGAAAATGATTTGATAATAAATATGTCACAGCTGATTTCGGAATTGGTAACGACGTCACCATTTTCCCACTCGATATCATCTTCCATGCCATCCAATGCATTTGTTATGCAACATTTTTTAAGCGAATAGAGCCTAAAATAATGTAGAAGAATTATTAAAGACTACTGAACATTTGCAAGAAAAAATTATACCCTTTTGCATACTCCATGGACGTATATTTGATTCGCGTTAAATTTTCAGAGGCCGCTGCTCTGTTTTCCCTTTTTTCTGCATATAAAACTAGTCTTGATGCTGTTACCGATACCTTTGATGCTTAGGTGATTAGAAGAAAGAGCGCAAAAAGTTCTGAATAAAAGCATACAATGATGCTTAGGATAGATGGAATATGGAGATAAATTGTGGAATAGGATAAGTCATTGATGCAAGTGGCCAGAATAGACGGTTACATTTTTTAAAGGGGTAGAAATTCCAATCCCCCCAAAAAACTGTTTTGCCTTCGATTCTAAATCGCACCCGATTTTCAATATCATTAACATTGTAAAAATAGTGCAGATTAGATTCGAGCAAACACGGTATATATATAATTGAGATTCTTCAACATAGTTTATTTTTAAAAGAATCACACTACACACTAGCTTAGAGTCGAGAATTCAATTACTTCTCTTCTTAAGCATCATTATATCTGATGTATCTAACATAGGTCTACAAAGAACATTTTTGAAAAATGTGAGTTTTCTAAGATGTTTCTTCTAATTTTATTTTTAAAATTTATTCCGTAAAGGTTTTTTTTTTCTTATTTAAGGCTTTTTTCCTCTTTCAGAATAAAATCACACTGAGGGAATGTAATTTAGATAAAAATATTCTAAAATTATTCAACAAAAAAACTTTATAAAACTTTTATTGATATATTGGCTTCCCAATTCATTTTTTTTTCTTAATAAAATATTTCATCTAACTCCTTGAAGAACGCTTTTAAATTTTCATTTAAACAGTACAGGTGCGAATCGTAAGAAAAATTTTTCAGCTAATGTTATAGCCTAGTACAATGGCATTTTCTAGAATCTCTTCTGCAATAGATTTGTAGTTAAGGAATTTTGCAGTTCTAAAAAAAGGTGGTTTTACAACTCTAACTTAAAATATTTCTAATTTCTTCTATGTTTTGGTTCTATTTTAAGATGAAATTTTAAGTGAAAACGCGATTTGAATCCGTGGTCATGAAAATTTAATGCGATGAGAAGTTAGGTGCCACTAACCTCCGAAACCTGAAGACACATAAAGTGGAGGTATGGAGAGAATAGCTCTATGTTTCTCTCGCTCACAGTTCTATGATTTTAGTTAGCTTTCTTTATACTCTCTCTACTACTCTGTGTTCCTAATGGAAGTCATGTGATGCATATGAACTTTCAAGTTTGTTATTAAAAATAGGCTGGCTGCCTACCATTATCTGCGGCTTGTATCACACCTCAAGCCTCATACACCTGGAACCATTCCAGGGTAACTTGTTTTTTGATATTCTTATAATGAAGCTTGTCTTTTATTAAGCGAAGATACTAATATGATTTTAGACATTCTCAAAAGCATTCATATAGTTAATAGAAGTGTTTTTCTTAGCCTTGAAATAATTGTTTTCTTCACGAAAAGTACAAACTTCGTGCAGAGCCCAGGGCTTATCTTTCCAATAAGAAACCTAAATAAGCTCTAATACTTTTATCCTCAGTCTGAAATATTTTAATGGTGTGTTTTGTTCTAAATTGTTAATACAAATAAAGCAAAAATATGATTTTTTAAATTAACTCAACTTCTGGAAGTTATTTGTGCTCGATTGTACAAATAATACACATATAAAGTAGGAAATACTTCTTTATAATGATCAGAATTATAAACATGTATAAATCACTTAAATAAGACATTCATTAAATGTAGAAAACATATAGATTATTTAGTTTAGATAAAAATAACAGGATATAGAGGAAATTGTTAATATCAGGGGAGGTGGATGGTTTCAGAGCATTAAGCTCCTCTTGATCCGAATCATTTAGTCAGTTGCCATTTTAACTTGAATTCAATTTAAACAAAGTCACTTTTTTATTAAAAATGTCTGGATCTGCTTAAAAAGCAAATACCAGCAGTATGTTGTTTATAAATATATAAAATTCTTATTTATTAGATCAGCAATTTGTGATGAAACTAATTTATATTTCTTCCAATAAAACTTTTCCTTTCAAGTAGCATTGAAAAACTATCAAATATTGGTTTTTAAACGAAATATTTCATTGGAGGATGTGTATTATCAGTAAAATTTCGAAAAAAGATCAACAACAAAGGGCAACATTTGAAGGGATAAAAAGAAAATAATACTATTAAAAAGAATTTGAATTTTTGTAATTGGATTCAACGGAGTAGTCCCATCATAATAAAATGTTACTTAGTAGAAGGATAATCTCCAAATTTTGTTTTCAAGAAATCCAAATTTTGTTTTGTTTTGATATGAAAATTTTGTATTTTCTGTAAAAATGTTTCTCATGACAAGTTATTCTTCGTGAATTTCTTGGACACGTTTTACTGACGTGTCATGAATTAGATCCCAGTACCACTAAAGACCCACCGTGTATGGGAACGATACACGTTAAATCTCTCGAGAGGTCAAATGTCTTCCCGTTGGTGTGTAGTGGTAGTTAGGAAAGGGGGTGCCAGCTCAGGTGCCATCCTCATCACTTGACCATGGTTCAAAATTACGAGGTCCGTCGCTACAAGCCCTCGTGTAGTTGAACAATGCGACGTTAATATTCCCTAACTGCCACTCAATGGACAGATTTAAATTTTCAAAATTACATAATATCACATGATTTGCTTCTAGTGTATTTTGATAGAACATGTTTTTAAATTTATTGGTTTTTTAAGAAGATGCTTGTATTTTAATGATTTATTTTTTAACACATATATGTATAATACAAATTTTGTACGAATTAATTTCAAAATACTTTATTTATATAACTGGTTACATTTCCTTTTTCTCTCCGGAAGTATGTCATGAACTTTAAAATTCCTACAAAAATAAGAATTTTAGTTCCTTCTCGAAGACATTCTCAACATTTGAAAGTATGCGTTTAAATTTATTTAAAATATTTGGTTTGATTAATAAATTTCAAACCCTTTTGAGATAATCTAGAAGCGTGTGTACAAATGGATCCGCTTGTCTACATAGCTATCTATCTATCCTTAGAAATATTTAAAAAAATGGTTAAAATGTAGTATAGGGGGAGCCCTTGGTGATGTCAATTTCTTTTGGTGATCAAAGGCGATTGCCAAGCTACTTCACTTAGCGATAGGTGTCCGGAAGCCAGAACTAATTCAATATCTCACCATAATATCTACATAAAAATCACCAAACCAAAGAAAAAACTCCAAATCCAAATCCCTATACTACACTTGAGCCAAACCCAAATAAATAGATATAGAGATATAATAATCTTGTTGAAAATTATCTGATAAAGATTTAATTAATTTCTAGAGCTCTTTAAGTGCTATCTATAAATAATCACACCTTGTTATTTTTAAATCTGTTTGAGGAACAAAATGAATGTATTAATACGGACAATCGTTATTAGTTTGAATTTTTTTTTCTTGAAAGAAAATGAAATAGTAAAAGGATTAAAATTTTATTTTTACTTACTACTTTTTAGTTCCGTTTTAATTAATTGTAATGAAAAGCATGTTTCAAAAAATTTAAAATAATCAGAATGATTTATTTGATTAATTATTCGCTTAATTAATTTTTGATATTCGGAACATTTATTTCTAAATTTGCTAATAACATAAGGATTAATGAAGTAACTAACAAGTAGCAAAGTACCATGAAATAATTTTTTTCGTTTTTTCCTCAGACTTTGAAACACAATACATAATAAAATATTATAAGACGAATAGATGGAATCCAATTATTTCTTTCAGTGGATTATTGCTGTTGCAATATGGTCAAACGAACATCCGAATCTCAATTTGTTAACATACAATGCATTTATATCTCAAGGTTATATTTACAGAAATGAACTGAAAATAGAGAAAGAGATGCATTCAATGAATGGAAATGTTTTATCCAGAACAACAATGGAATTCAAAAAACTATCTTTTTTGTTTAATTTGAATCAGATGAGTTCTTAAAGAATTGAGTGTTTCAACAATGAAATCTCAAAAATGGCTCATGTAGAAAAAATCCATTGTTTCAATTGCATTCTTAGACAATAATTTCCAAACTAGATTGTTGCATATTTTTTTTAGAAAAGATGATACAAAAATTGCATTAATTATCCAGTATAATATGTAAGCCCCGGACAAACCTTCCTTTTCATTTGTAATGGTAAATAAACAATTTATTTATTTTTATCTAATACTTAAGGTTTTGCATTTGTTCTAAAATTTTATTATTTAAAAATACCCCGTTATTGCTACAATTTCAAGTTAGATACTTACAAAGCTCTAAGTATAACATTACAAACATCTTTCAATGGATTCAGAATTTCTACAACTAAATTAAACATAAAGCTAGATAATATCTTCTTTAATTGCATACATTATGTCTGTATATCTGCAAATATATTGCTACAAAATGACCTTTACCAAGTTATTGAATCTTTACGCTTGATTAAATATTATTTGTCTGACGTCATTTGTTTTGCCCTTAATAATTTAAATATTTAATTTATCAAAATTTAAATTTTCCCAGAGTTAAAAGGGAATGAAAAATTTTTTTTCCCTAATACATGGATGGTTCTCCACCCGTATTAAAACACAGAAGTAAAATAAATGTATACATATTTTCTCCTTTACTTCAAAAAAAAATCAAGACTTACATAAAGAATGGTTATGATTCCATGTTTTAGTAAATGTTTGATCAAATTGTAAAACAAAAATTTATCGTCCATGTTTATATCGCTTTGAAACAATTTTGATCTTTTTTAACGTTCTGTTTAGACCATTTTCTGAGAATTTTGAAACCGGTTGGATTATTAACATTCGTATAACAATTATGGCACACGTTATAATATCATTTATTATATTTTTCAATTAAAATGTATCTTTAGTAATAAGATAGGAAATATTTATTCGTATATATCAGCCTTTGTTTGATTTAATCAAACATTCATGAAAAATGATAATTTTATTACTTGCATATTTAAAGTAAAAAACACTCCCAGAAGGCAAAATAAAACCAATAAAACCCGCGAAAGAATGAAAGCAAAGCTGAAAAATCTAATACAGTTTACACCCTTTAGGCTCTAACTCACTCTATCACCATCATGATATGATATTACTTTTATTCGATTCTGAATTCACTAGGAACACCTATCTCTTCCCACAAAAAAGTTACTGGACGTGTCCTCCTGACAGCTGGCTTCAATCGAATCCTTTTTTGATTGACAAAGATACGGGATTCACTTTTTATATAAGGCCCTCTGTTGCTCGTGGAGTTGTATATTAAATCCAGGGCAAGAGAAGATGGTGACGAGATAATCGAAAGACAGGCACAATCTCTTGAAGAATCGGAATCAATTCGGCGAGGGAATGCTATTTTCCTTTGGTCGTATTTTCCGCCTGTATTCCTGGGTAGGGGGTGAAGATCTAACCTGCTTTGTTAAGAGAAAATCAGTATTGTGTAACTTTTTTTTCTTGGCATCTCTTCCCCACTCCTCAACCTTGCTTCCATGAATGCATGTTGGAGGAAAAGTGGTTTATAGTTAAGAGGAAGATCTCTGAGTTTATACCTTTCAACTGATGTTTCAGCAAAATTAAATGGCCTTTTTTTAGATTAGTTGAACAATATTTATTAGCGGTAATACCTAATTTTTTCTGCCCCGTCAAAGTTGTAAATGTCTTTGAATATGATTAATATATTCATAAAAAAATATCTTCTGCAATATTAGTATTAGTGATAATGATTTCCGAAAATGTTAATCAATTATATTAATTTATTTGAGTTTATTGTGTACAAAACTAAATTAATACCTGTTGAAAGCCAAATAACTTATGAAAATAAATACGATCGAATTTTGATTGTAACACCATACATCCTTCAAAGAAAAATATATGTAGTATTTTCTGATATTAAAATTAATAGCGCTATTTATATCTTAAGTTACTTTAAGAGATTCACCTTACTTTTTAATTTTAATTTTTTCCCGAAATATCGAAAATAAATTTTAGCAGAAATTTAGAATTGGCTAATAGAGTCACGTCATGTATTATTTTGAGGAGCATTTATAAGCTCTTGAATTTAACATATTATATATTATAAATATTATATTTTTGAATCTCAACATAGTTTCGATTGCATACTCTGTCATTTAGTTTGATTAGTTGAGCTATTACAGCTAAAGCAAAGACCAACATTTTCGATTTTTTTAAGGAAGATATCTTAACACTATTCCTCAATATACTTAATTATGTATTTCTCTTCATGTATTAATGATTTTGTATGGCTTAAGCGGGTTTTTTTCATTGCGAACTAAAAAATTTTATACATAAATGGCATAATCCGTTGTTAATAATTTTATACATAAAGGTTTGACATACAGTTGCAAGCTTATTTTTGTATTTTTTTCAGTTTAACTGCTATTCATCCAAATAAAATTTTTACTGTAAGCACATTAACCCATTTTACTCCTATAAAGATCGCTTACATTTTTTGATGAGAAAATACAAGATTACTTCATTTGATAAGGAAGATTTGATAAAAACTAATTTGATAACTTCATTTGATAAAAACTAATATAGCTTAAGTTACAATTTTTTTGTACAGAAAAAAGTGGTTTAAAATGGATAAAGGGAAAGTTGGACTTTTGAGAGGAAGTACAACATTGGAAAAATACATTTCTTGAATTCATTCAATGATTTCTATAGATGAAAATAATCTTATGAATGATTAAAAAATTCGTATGAAAATATAAAAAAAACTTTCGAATGATTTCAAAATATCTTTTTTTTAAAAAATAAAACATACTTTACCATTTTTCTAAAGCTGGGCTTCATATAAAGAAAATCCGATACTTGTAAGTGCAGTACAAAGCTTCTTGTCAAAGAATCGTATATCCTACAATAAGTTTTCTACATAAAGATATGATATTTTAAGAAATTCAATGTGACATCGGCTTTCCTCCGCACTGGGACAAGAAAGTGTTATTTTCAAATGTGAAAAATGTACGACTCTCTATATAGAAGTTTGGACTTTCTCTGAGAGTCTCGAGGGAAAGAACTGAGGAATAACAGTGAGCTGAATTCTGCTTTGGATCACGTATGCAACGTATGAGACTTATAGAATAAAATATCAATAGATTTCTAGACTACAGATTTTTCATACAAAAAACGATATTTTTCTCGGAGGGAATACTAAAATTTTAGTTTAAATATTCATTATAGTGATATAAAATGTGTAATGCTAGACTCAAACACAGAAGCAAGGCTAAAGTTTGAATCAGCTCTGTGTTCTTATATTAAAGCAGTTTTTTAGCTTTACGATAAATATACACACATATTGGAGCTCAGTCATCAGTTATATCTGTATCTGATTAATCATTTGTATTTTTAAGATCAAATTAACAGTTTAATTCCTGAGTATTTCGCGTTTACATTTGTATTTAACTTATATTTTACATTGTCTCTAAAACCCAATACTCTAAATCTATTTTTCCGTAATTATTCGTTTGCAATTAATAAAGTAAAAAAAAGAAGGAAAAACAATTATCTAGGGACTGAAGTAATCATTTTCTTTTAAAAATTCGAACATTTTCTACTAAAATTAGATTTTAGCTTCTCTTGAAAATATGTTTTAATTAAAATTTTTCCCACAATCACAATTCCTATTCTTTAGTAACATCACGAAATTTGAATTTTGAAAACTTGTTTCTTTACTTAAGTTTCTAATTCAATAGTAATATCTGGAATTAGAATAATTTAGTACTTCACAATGGGAATATATCATTGGAAAAAAAATACTTCATTGAGATATATGCAGGCACTAGATCCTTATTTTATACAAATTATTTCATTACACTCATTTGAACCCGCGTATAATTTTCTTTGTTTTCTTCGACATCATTTACAGTTTGGAACAAGAGTCATGTACTTTCCTTTAATAAACCAATTTTGATTCGACCAATCATTCAAAATTGTCTGGTGACAAACAAAACTCTATACTTAATTAAAACTTCAATCCTCCAGTTCGTTCTAGTTCTTTGTTTTTCGATTCCAGCTTGTACAAATAAAATTTTAGTTCTTCTTGAGGAATTCCAGTGGTTAATTTTTCTGCAAGTTAATTCAAACCCTATGTAAATACGGATCAAACGGATTTTTATTTATTTTTCTGCCTCTTTCCATCTTAAACTTTAAATATCTTTTGAAATCGAATCTTTGTTCCTATTCTGCCGGTTGCTGCTTAATGATGAATCAAATCCAGCTGTTTGCGTAACAAAAGTTTTGACTAAAGGGGTTCGGGACTGTTTAATTTATACAACTAGAAAGTTAAAAACTAATTCTTCTTATCGTTCGTGCATATGTTTGCTGCGACATGATGGAAAAGGAACATTAAAATAACAATCGATGTTATTGTAAACAAAATCAATTGCATATGTAAATAAATTATTTATTATCTACATTTGTTCTCGAACAAAGTAGCATTAAATTCAGAAAAATTTAGCTTAAATCTGCAGTATGATTTAACATACATAAAACGTTTTGAATACATTTTATTTCAAAACGTTTGAAAATATTATTGAGCACATATATTTATAATCAACTTCACAGTTTCAGAGTATTATTATAAAAAAAAAATCTAAAACGAATATATTGCGAAAATAACATATGGAAGAATATAGAAACAGTTCAAAATTTATTTGCAAAATGTACAGGTGTTCTGTATGTGAAACCTTGGTCATACGACATACATCAATGTGATAATCCAGTTCGTGTCCTACTCTACTGAACTTGGAACAATCAACGTTATTGACGGCACTTGTTATCTATTCATGCGTATCTGCTAGATCACGTGGCAAAACGGATTCGAAAACTAGGTCTTATGTAAAAGACCAATTTTTAGAAAACGTAAGCGGGGTAACGTAGGATGTCAATCTTGTTGAGAGTATCATGCTGAGCAGAGCGCTTCAGCCACTGGACTAGCACATTGGTATATGTCGTGTGACCAAGGTTTCACACTTATGTAAGTGAAACTTCAATTGTCTTTGTATTCTTTCAAATGTTCGGCTTAGTTCTCTTACAGTTATGCGTCAAAACGTTGGAGACAATTATGAATAACTTTGCCTTTTCTGTAATTATTATATTTACATGAATTTCGCATATACACATATACGATTCGGCTAAAGATACGGTTTGTACATTCCAAACAATCTTCGTTGTTTGATGAACAATAATTTCTAAACTACACTTTATGAGTACTTCGAATAAGTTAAAATTTTTATCATTTAGAAGAAAAAAATATTTCTAAATCTTAAAATACTCACACACACACACATACTCATGTTTGTTTTTTTTTTAACAAATTTCCATACTTCTTTTTCTTCTTCCCAAAGAGATAATTAACTATAAAAATGTTAAAATTTAAATTATGTTTGAGGATAAGCTGATTTTACAATACTATATTGTTGCAAAAAATTTCCTTTGTTATTAACTCACTTGCTACTTCCTGCCTACGCGGCCCGAACATTGTTGACTAGACACGAGTTAATTCGTGTTTGCCCTTAAATAATTAATTTTGAGTTATGAAAGCCAGGATAAAGATATAATGGCAAAACCTGTTCTAAAATATTCCACATTGATGATTTTCCCATGGTATATAACCATAGAAATGCATTAAATGTTATATAAAAGTATCATCAGGATTTCCTGTACTTACATCGTTATGTCTTAAAAAAGCAGATTAAAGTTTCATTAGTTTGTTTTATTTTCCCTTTTAATAAAGAAATAAGTAGCTAGTGGCATTAGGTAGTATTTATGTGAAATTGCCATTTAAAATTAAGTTGAGAGATTAAGAAAATCCGGCCTAGGTATGTTTTTGTTAGGAAATTCAAATATATAAAAACTACAAATGCTAAAGCCGTAGTTAAATTAAAATAAATTACTTTAAATAATAATAAAGAATGATATCGTGCAACAAAATGATTAATAAAATAAATAATAAGTAGAAAGAGACATGACAAATTAGAAATAAATATTTTAAAATAACACTTTTATACTTAGTTTATTCTACTTAGTTTATTCCGCACTATATATATATATATATTGCTACAAATTTTGTGTAAAATAGTGTAATTAATTTGTATTTGGATGTGTAAAGCATTTATATTACTTTATGTGACATGTATTTCATGTTAAAATTGTAATATATATATTCGCAAGCATCACCTCTCTTACATTATAATAGCGATTCATTGGCAACTTGGCGAAATCAAGGCAATAGAGCCAAGTAAATATCATTTTTGGCGACCATTTTGGTGACTTGGTAACAATATTGGCAACTATTTTTATCGAGTTCGTGGTCCTATTGATCCTTCTAGAAATTAGTGGAGAAATCACTAATTCTACGATCTATGACACAATCGGATATTTCTCAAATGATCCGCAAGATTTATAAATGGGAAGACGCTCGCCGAAACTAAGTCCGTCTTTGTTTGACTAGGGTATGTTAGCATTGTTTTGACTAACGATTAGTGGTCTTGCCTCGACCGTTGAAGCGATTAGTAATTACTTCGGCTGTCGAACTAGCGAGTGTTTTGTGTGAATAATCTTTTACAAACTTGTATTTTAGACACTGACAATTGTGTCTTATGTGTGTTGAAGGTGTGAAGACCTGAGATTTATTCTGTTAATATTACTTTTGAAACCTGTATTTCAAGGATAGATTTTCGACAACAAATTCTCATCACCTGTCTTGTTCTGTACATCTGATTTGCATAAAATTATTGAGCCACGATCAATGTAACAATATATACATATATAAAGAGAGAAAGTCGGACCCTGGTTCAACAAATCCATTGGAACCAAACATTGTGTTTGTTAATTGTCGTTATTCCTCTTACATCGTGTCCAAACAAAATATAAACTTTTCGCTCTTCTCTTTTGGAAATTCTATAATAAGCAGCTACTCAAAAATATTCGTAATTAGAAAATGTACATTTTTTAATACTAACAGATTTTTAAAATACTAACAGATTTTTGACAATCTTTTTTTTTTAATTTCTGACGCAACAAAGCCATTTCTCGACTTAGTACAAAGGAAATACAGCTTTATTGACATCCTAAGGTTTCATGAGGGACCTGTTTACGGCATAAGTTATGTTTTCTGTTTCCAAACACTGTAAAACCTTAGAAAATGTAACAGTTTTGATTGTTTTATTATCAATTTCTGCATTGGCTACGACAAATCAACAATTTCCTGAACTTCAGATGCGCAAATAGGCAATCCATTATCAAAAGTAACATTGACGTTAATATCTTTAAATATCACTTGCGTTTCGGAGTGGGATGAGATAAGAAATGAAATTCATTCCTATTCAAAACTCATGCGATAGGTTATACCCATGAGTCATCTGAACCCGTAATGCCTTATAATGGTCTATAAACTTTCCGGTCTAAACTCGCTGCTTACAAAGAAAAGTCTTTTTCTTTCCCGTAAAAAAAGGATATATCATTTGAAAAAAAATCAGTTATTTTTGATACAAACTAATAATTTATTTTCCAACTGTTAAAATATTTCGTTAATTCGGAGTTTATTATTCTTTAAATAAGGTTTTTTACCTTCATTTTACTCGGAGAAGGAGAAAATTTCGTTAAATTGCGAAAACCAATAAATAAGGTTTTGGTAAATCGGGGTCCAATTATATGTGTGTGTGTGTGTTCGTGTGTGTGTGTGTGACGATTAAATAATTATCTTCAACCAAGTTTACAAATTTATGTACCATGTTTAGCATTAAATAATAAAAAAGTAATCATAATAAAATGACTCAAATATAATTTGCCTTAAAATTTATTTGACGTTACATTATTGATTACAACAATCAACAACTTTCAATTATCAAGACAACAAACTCCAGAAATAGTAATTTAGGGATTCCATCTCCCTGCAGTGAAATTACTTTATCTTAAACTGGGATCATATTCCTCTCCAAAGCCACTTAAGACTTGCACCATTTCTTTTCAAAATAAACCGTTCTCTTTCTTCTATTTTTTCTTGTTTTCGTCTTTATATTCCCACGAAGTAGCAGACGTCTCTCCAGTTAATGTAAACGATGGTATCTTTGTGCGTATCCGGTCCTCAATGTCTTCAAGAAGTTTCTGTTATACGTTGTCTCCTTCTTGAATCTTCTTTTCTTTATTCTTGGCGATATTTCCTGGATCGTCATCCAATAGAATAGTCTAATCGCACGAAGAACTTGTTCAACTACCGAGGACTTTCTTTTCGTGTGTTTTTTTTTTATCTGATTCTTTTTTAAGGTGGACTTCCTTTACTGCACTTGAGACAGGAATGGCTAGCTTTAATCAAGTTGTGAAGTAGACGAAAATTCTGATGTTTCCGTAGATCGAAAAGAATAGAGAAGAAAGTTTAAAAGTATTATCGAAAACATCAATGCTAAGAAATAAGCGAAAATAATTCGTCAGCTTTATTTAATTTTCTTAAGAGAATTGTAATATATATTTCGAAAAATTTAAAAGTATTTTATTATTTTTATCTAACATTGTTTGATAA
Source organism: Trichonephila clavata (assembly GCA_019973975.1). Taxonomy (NCBI): domain Eukaryota; kingdom Metazoa; phylum Arthropoda; class Arachnida; order Araneae; family Nephilidae; genus Trichonephila; species Trichonephila clavata. The sequence goes on from BMAO01004856.1 coordinate 141,973, forward strand.
TTATACAATTCCCCTTATTTTCAAAGAAATGTAGATATCACACATACGAACAAATTTTTTTCAATTAATAATCAAAAATATATATATCTTTTTCTAACAAGGTTATATTACTGCTTTATGTAAATGCAGTTCTATTACGTTATTCTTGACTATGCATATTATTTTTAAGCCGTAGCAATTTTATTACATATATTTCAAAGCACTTTTCCAATACTATTTTATTTTATATATAAATTTCTGTTAAAATAAAGACACATTTTAATCTGTTTTCGTATTATGATATAGATAATGAAATTAAATCAATTTCAACAACACGGTTTCAATAACATTTAACAAACTGTCGCATTATTCTAATGAATATTTCTTACATATTTGGTATACCTTACAGAGTTTTAAAATAGCATATTTGACGTACTTTTTCGATTCCTTATAAACCAGTAAATTCTTCGCCTTTTAATATGAGTTTCTTAAAGTTCATGCAGAAAAGTGCGAAGTTTTAAATAAAATAACAAAATTTTGCTATGGAATTATTTTATTCTTTAAAAGCATAAATTATTAATACAGAATTAATAAAAAACTAAATAGCTTTCTTTCTGTTCCCCAAAAGATAAATTTTGAAAGACTTAAGGTAGATCCTATATTTTTATATAAAATTGAAGCTTAAAAATACCTATATTCTGTATGTTTTCACTTTTAAATTTATATAATATTTTAGTATTTTTAAAATCATGTCCTAACCTGACTCTCCCTTGACTCTGAGTAACATCAAAATAATCATTTACAGTAACTGCAAATTAATAGAGCCCCCCTGTATGGTGAAGCAGCTGCAGGTATAAGATGGAATATCTTGCTTAACATAAGTGGTAGAGTCCCCAGTTCCCGCCCGATCTGTTGGAGATGCCTGCTTTCTTTTACTTACTGGACATGACTACTTGCAAAGGCATTTACATTGCATTGGAGTAAAGTATTCTGCTTGTTGTCATCTGTGCAACCTGGATGAAATGCATTGGTGACACCTCAAACACTGCCCTATTGTTTTAACGTATTTTGTAGACAACTCTATGGAGGCCAGTTTTAATTCTGTTTATGCTTCGTCATCATTTTATCGGGCTGCTCGTCGACAAATGGCAGAAATGCCGAAGACCGGCGTAGAATAAAAAAAAATATTTTTTTTAAAACTAAAAGAAATTGAAACAATTGAAATTTAATATTTTTCTTTTCATCTATTACAAAATAAATTCTACTAATCCCATCCAAAAAATCGATGCATACAGAATACAGATCTACTGGTATATTTCACATATGAAATATAGCTCAGAAGCCGATACGTTATTTTAATCAAGTGGGAAAATGGAAAATTTACAAACTGTGAAAAACAAGTTTAAAGTTTATTTTTTTGCCTTTAAATAAATCGTTTTACACTTAAAAAGTATCCATATCATTTTCTGAGGATTCTCTTTCCATAAAGTGTCCACTCCTAAAAATCAGAAATAACAGAAAATTGCTTCTTTTTAAAACCCGGAATTTTCGTAATATCTATGCGATTAGGTTGTCCATCATAAAATACCACCATTGCTTCATTTTAGACCAATATCAATTGTTGTTTTTGAAGATCCTGATATTTTTGGCCCAGTAATTTTAAGCTGTAAAATTGAGATGTCAACCTCATCACTTGACCGGGATTTAAGACTACAAGGTGTGTCGGATACCGACCTAATGTTGCTTCGAAGTGCGAGATAGTGATGAAGCAAATAAATCAAAAATTCCAAACAGAACCTAACGAAAAATCTTTTTTGTACAATTTTTAAAGGTCGTGTCTTTTTTTTGTTGAAGCGAAAACTTCTTTAGCGGCTTTGGGAACTTTTTGATAGGGAAAATCTTATGGGTTCGTGTCACCGACATGCTCCGACTAGCGCATGCGCAGTGTACTGTTCGCTTTAGTCACTTTTTGAATGTGTGAAATCACGTGTGTTCGTGTCACTGACATGCTTATAACAGTATATCTGTAGCTATACAGCTGATGTATAGTGCTGTGTATATCTTATAAGTGAAATTGAATGGATATAGTGAAAAGTTCCATGTGTATATACTGTACGTTGTTAAAATAGTGTTTTTTTTAATATTATTTGCATCGTTTAATTGAAGAATCATTGTGCAGTACAATAGTGATTACTAAATAAATATACTAACATTTTTAAGATAAAAAATAAATAACAGAAAATTATTTTAAATACTCGCATTTATTTTGGCGTTTGAAAATTTTATATTATTTTGAATTATTTTAAATCTTAGTGCTTATTCTGGCGTTTGAAAAGGTTGTACTATTTAATTTCTAATATTTAACCTCTGGAATGCATCACGCAATCCGGATTAGTATTTCACAGTGGCTTAGACGTTTTCTTACTACCGTGGTAAAACAGACATCTAGTTGTTCAATCATAATTTTATCGTGGATTTTGAAATTAAAAATTTTATAAAATCTAATAATAATTAAAGATAATGTGTTTAAGTTTAAAATATGGTTAAAAATGCAAAATTTTAGTTTATTACCTTACATCATTAAAATCTTTAGTTTGAAATAATGAAAACGGCTCCATTTTTAATTTCATTAAATATTTTTTTATTTAAAAATTTAATATTTCGAAATCATTATTTATTAATTTAAATTGTCAAAAATAAAATATATGCTCTTGTATTTTTTGCAAAATGATTATCTATAATTTTATATCATTCGATTTTATTATTAGAAATTTACGAAAAATTATTGTCAGGGAATTAGGGTTATTTTAAATATCCGTTTTTCATATTTGCTTAGATCCTTAACATTTCCCCCTAATTTCTGCTTTGGCAATGACTATTCACAAATCACAGGGAGGTACTTATGATGCTATTGTCTACGAATACGATCGCAAACATCCTAGAGAATTAGTTTACGGAGCTTTAACAAGAGTAACGAGGATTCAAGGTTTATTTTTGATTACTCAAGAAAATATTAGCAGCAGCTTAAAATTTTGGATTGTTAGAATAGGAACACCTCTTAATGCTTCAGAAACAGATAAACATCATAAAAGACCAACAATTCATCGAGAGGATCTAAACGTTCGAATTGAAAAGGTTACAAAACAATACACTACAAACGGTCACCAAACCTTTTCTAGAATTCATCTCCAACAAGAAAGGATTATCGATATTTTCATTCAATTGTCAAAGTTTGCATGCGCATGGAGCTGACCTAAAAATGATGCTATCATAAAAAAGTCAAATTTTCTGCTTTTGTCGGAAATTCGTATGGAAAACGAAGATCCACTTGATATTCGGAATTTCAACTTTGTTGTAAGTCATAAAAGAACCGAAGTTCCAGCAGCAGGCTTAGCGATTTACACAATATTCAAGATACGTCACACTCCATTACTTCACATATGGACATACATACTAAATTCACTAGAAGCATTGGTGTTAATGTTTCTGATATAAGCGAAATATGCGTTGCTCGTTGCGATTCCGAGAATGGGCAATACATATTAATGGTTGCCGTTTATACTTGTATTTCGCCTGGAAAACCTATGTGACAGATACAACAATTTTTATTCGAAAATTGATGATTTATACAAAAGACGGTTCTGAAATACTCGATAAAAGATTTGGAGAAAAATATGTTTATGTACTGATGATTTTAAGTAGAGACTTCAATATTAACTCTGCAGATGATAAAAATCTACTACTAATTGAATTTCTAAATGAAACACTTAATTTAAATATGTCCAATGATCGAAAACTCAGTACTACAAAATATAAAACGACGATCGATGTGGTTTTTACGCGATACTCAGATAAATTTGAATCAAACATTTTCCTTTCTTAATTTAGGTACCATACCCCTATTGTATCTTTTTTAGAACAAAATGAAATGATTGAAAGTACAAAAAGTCTATTGTTGAAATTAATGATGACGAAGATGCAAACAATTAAAGTAATGTTTAAAATCAAGTACATTGAAATTTAAATAAATACAAATACTATCCATAAATAATATGATTGTATATTAATTGTTATTTAAATTGAATTGTATGTATATTTTGTCATGATCTTGTACAGCCCGTAATATATTTGAATAATAAAAAACCATCTAAACATGCATTTAGTTGTTGCTCGGAGTGTCAATAGATGTGAAAACCAGATTGTTGTTGATATTTTAAAAGCTTTTAACTTACAATGTATGTATGTATGTATGTAATTTGTTTTGGTGGAATCTTGCAACTCAATTTTGAAGCTGATATCTTCATCCCATTGAGCTGAAATTTTGTATATACGTTTAGTTTGGATAACAATGCATGTTTTTACCATTTATATTCCGATATTGCAATTAATTAAAAATATATAATTTAAAAAATTAAACTAGTTTTGGGCGCCAACTTGGATATATCTGCATTGTTGTAATAATGTTATTGTTACAACAATGACAAAAGTTGGCGTCGAAAATCGGTTTTCAGCCAAACTGGAATTTCATAAGTTGCACTATTGACTGTATTAATTAACTCTGTCTAAAAAATAATTACATCTCTACAACGTAAAAATAATCTAATTTCTACAACGTATGCAATTTATTTTTACAAATTTCTATCTATTTTCTTGGATTTAAATTCAAAACAAAAATAGTAGAGCTATTTTTAAAGTAGATTGGTACATTGTATACCTTTCCAACGCTGCCAAGTTAAACTGAGATGGAGTTTTATAGAAATTCTAACTTTAATCTAAGAATTTATGAAAATGTCATTTATGAAGAAAATGTCATAAAACTTTTTTTTCGTGTGTAAGATAATATTACCCAAGAACTGTACGAAGATTGAAAAAATTGCTTAAAAATTGCGGATTTAAGAAACAAATTGTGTTTTTCGTCTTGCACCCTTTTTGCGACAATACATTTAGCTCGACTGTTCGAAAATAACCGGCTAACACCTAACAACAATGATGCGTTGAATGAGATGAACAGACTGAGAAACCTGTCCAGTGATAACTAAAAAGTAAAAAATAAATTAAAAGTAAAAAAACTTTTTTAAAAACAAGCTTTTATTTAAATGCGCTAAAAAGAATAAAATAAATTTTTCTTTAAAATTTTATTACTATCAACTTATAACGCCATTACACAATTTATATGATATAAAAGCTTGTCGCAAGATTTACCTCTGCAGATAAACAAGTAAATTAAATCACTTGATCTGATTGATTTTAATTTCTTAAGAATTTTAAACCAAGATTAAACTAAATAAGAGTACTTTAAACTTGCGACAAGCTTTTATATCATATAAATTGTGTAATGGCGTTATAAGTTGATAGTAAAAAAATTTTAAAGAAAAATTTAATTTTATTCTATTTAGCGCATTTAAATAAAAACTTGTTTTTAAAAAAGTTTTTTTACTTTTAATTTATTTAATTCAAACATTATGAAATTTCAAATTTTAACACTTCAAGTTTTAAGTTTTCACTTCTATCGGCAGTCTCTATAACTGCCAATGTTTTTTTTTTAACTGTTTACATTTTTTATTTCTGAAAGCGTAATTATTGTCAGACTTTGACGAGATTCGGTTTAAAACGTTCTTAACAATTTATATTAATTTATTTCACTGTTTTAAAAATCTCGATTTTCTGAACGTTGAAAGGTACTCCCCCCCCCTTTTAATGCACTATCTATAAAATACAAAAGAGTAAATGAAAAAAATCGTACATTTTATAAATTTTTTATAAAATTAAAAATTATTTTTAAATTTAAAAATTATACTTAAATTGAAATTTTCTTTACAAAGCAGCGTTTTTCAAACTATGGGGCACGCCCCCTTGGGGGTCGTGATAACCCAACGAGGGGGGGTGCTAACATATGGAAAATAAAAGATTTTTTAAAAAAAATTAATTTACTTAAGTGAAGTAAAACAATCTTTCGACTTTCTGACATAAAAAACACGCATTGTATTGATAGAATTCATATATATCATCTGGCAATATTACTTCATCGAAAATAAAAGCTTCATCCCGTTTATTAGCTATCTTTGATTCTATAACCAAATAAAAAATTTTTGTTTGATTTGCTGTATTCCCACGATGAGAGATTTCTTTTAATTATGTTTCAATTTTAAACCTAAAATACTACTCTTTCAGAGAAAAACAAAGCCCAGACCCATAATCAAAACAAAAGAAATCTAAGATAAAAGAATTCATCATCTTATTATCAGCTGTAAGAAGAAAAAGTCTAAATTCAATTTTCACCCAGACAGTAGAATAAATTTTCAGATCATCTGATTGAGCTTCAAATCAATCGGTATGGTTAGTTCCGTCCCCTCTCTTATGTGATTATTTTCATTCAGGGAATTTGTAATATGTATTTCTGATACGCTTTTTTTCACTTAAAAGAGTTATATGATGTTTGGAAAATCACAGAGAACACTTTGATGAATTATTGGCCGAGATTTATTTTATGAATTTTCTCAAACGTATAAAGCATAATGAAAATTACATAATCCTTTTTCGAACTAATATCCATATTTTTATATTGAATACACTTTAAACGTGGGAGCATTCAAGCGGGCAGAGAGCAGGTTCATCCATCAAGAGCTAGGAGCGGGTACCCAACTAAGCTGGATTTAACTGGATCAGAGCCGTTCCTTGGATCTGACAGTGTCAAGGGGGCCCGCAGATCTCTTGTTCCCAGGGAACGAAATAAGCTTAAACCGACACAGTGTGTGTACTTTCTTTAAACCACGCACATTTGAAGCATTTTAATCCAGTTTGATTGAATTTTTTGCTCAAATAATCAAAGAACATTTGAAAAGTCCTTGAAAGTTGATAAGTATACATTCTCTTAAATTATTCACTAGAATTACGATTTTTATTGTGGACAATAAAAGTTATTATAAAAATAGGATTGGGTTGATCAGTCACTCCGCGCGAAAATTAATGTTAGTATCGAGTGCGCGTTTGCTCCGAGGTTAAAACATTTTGAAGTCTTCTCGTATTAAATATTGAAAATTACACAATTACTCTTCATATAAGTTAAGCAACATAGACTAGACTATTTTTCTAATGTTATTTATACTTTAAGAAATATATGATGGAGTAAATAAATCTTTTTTAACTATCATTTTGCAAATCTGTTCCAATTTTAAAATTAGAGAAGAAAAATAACAAAATAATTTTATCATATTACTTAATATATATTACTTAAAAGAAACAAACAGTCGGCTCTCGATAATTCGAAGTTGCAGGGACCAATGAAAAACTTTGAATTCTCAAGAGGTTAGGAAAAAATTTCCAAAATACATGAAGAGAATTATTTTTCAAACACATTTAAATTTGAAACTATGTCATAAAGTAACGATTGCACATATGTACAAAATTATTTTACAGTATTTCAAAAAGTACTTATTATATACGGTATAAATATTATACAGAAGTTAAAAGTCCTGTATTAAAAGAATACATTTATGCGTTAAAAAAAACAATTAAAAGAATATATACTGTACATAATAAATTTTTTGATTAAAAATTCTATTATTTTTTTATGGTATTTAATCTAATTTTGTCAACAGAGTTTTCTAGAATAAATGCAGCTTGGAAAATGTCCGCATCCACATGATTTTCAAGGAAAAAGTTGTGTAGTTTGTTTTGTGACACTTTAGCTTTAGTCAGAGTTATCGGATTCAACTCCGATGGTCATCAAATGGACTACGTTACAGGGGAGACAAGCAGAAACAATACAACACAAAATATGTAAGGTTCAACCTGTTTACTACAGGACTCTACATGATAGTGAGTGTTTGAATTTTCAAGAGTTTTATTAGATCACTTCGAATTATTGCGTGTTGTATTCTAACCGACCACAGATTTTACTTGGAAATATTGAGTGTACCCAATCGATTGCTTTAGTTCGAAATATCAAGAGTTTTTCTAGGGGCTGAGCATATACTTCGAATCAGCGGGAGGTTGGTATTATAGAAAGTTTGATTTATCGAGAGTTGACTGTGCATACAAAATTTAATACTTATCTTGTTAGTTTGTACAGTTTATAAATAAAATTGTAGTGTGGCTTTAGCGTTATAGTGCATTATTATTGCATTCAATACGTTATTATAACACAGGGGGCAACAAAAATTATTATTGAAAATTGGGTCGCCAATACTGAAAGTTTGAGGAGCACTGATATGAAGGAATGATTTTTATTAACACAAAGAGAAGTATAAAGAGCTATTATAAGTGTTTTCTTATTATATACAAGGGGTGATCAAATGAAAAGGTACGAAACGACATAAAAATGAAACAGTTAAATATTTGCATATTCCGCCAAGGGAGAATGTAGCGAGACATCTCGGGATGCCATTGGAGACTCTGACTGGGATCGGATCGTGCGCGGGTGCCCGCATGCGCAGGAGAGAGCAAAGGCTCTTATAAAAAGCGGCGTCCAAATGATGCGAGCACAGAATTACTCGAGCACAGAAAAAGCATTAACTCCGATGTGTACTGTGAGACACTCCGACGCCTACGCAGGTCCATCAAGAACAAAAGACCGGGGCTGCTCACGGAGGGTGTGGTTCTGCTCCATGATAACGCGCGTCCACACGTCTCCAGAGTTACACAAATGGAACTGGACAAGTTCCAATGGGAGACGTTGGACCATCCGTCCTACATTCCGGACATGTCACCCTGCGATTTCCATGTGTTTGGTCCACTGAAGAAACACCTGAAAGGAAAGCTCTTCAACTCGGACGACGTACTCAAGGACACTGTGGAGGACTGGGTCTCGTCACAGCCACAGGAATTCTGGGAACAAGGAATCCTGCGGCTTGTTCATCAGTGGGATCGTTGTGCTCAGGCCTATGGTGTATATTTTGAATAAAGTCTATATTTGTACCCACCGTGTCGTTTCGTACCTTTTCATTTGATCACCCCTTGTATTAACTATATAAGAAACTTATAACATCATTTTTTTGCAAATTACATTAGTAGTAGCACATGCAACGAGGACACTACTTAAGAACAGTTTTAAACCTTTTCCACATTTCTAATACTTTTTTAGGTAATGATAAATAGTTAGTTACAATGGTATGTAAAACTATGTTAAAGTTATTTTAGATTGTAACTTTTTAAAGAATACTATATTTTTGAAACTAATAATAAATAACCTTGAATTCCGAATTCTTTCTATTCAAGAGGGGAATTTAAAAGGCATTTATAAATACATATCTGTGTACCAAATTTAAAAAGCTAGTTAATGATATAATAATGAAACACATCCAATAATATTAATTAAACATTTAGTAAACAAATGTGTATATAGTACAAATGTGTACATAGTACACGAAATATATTTCCTTTTTCTATTTTCGTGGGTTTCTTTTATTAGATATTTTTCTTGACGGAAAAAGAAATAAGTGACGAGACACAATTATCGATCCATTCAATATTTACCTTATTTAACATTAGATTTTTGCACTGAGCCATTTTGACTCATTAAAAATTTGATTACTATATATATAAATTACTATATATATATATATATATATATATATATATAGTAATTTATATATATATATTACTATATTACTATATATAATTATTTTAAAAAAAACGTACGTTGGTTTTTAATGATGTAATGAAATATATGTAAAAATGTTGATTCCTCTTCCCCGCAGACCCCTTCATTTCGCATTATCGAATGTGGTATGAATATTTTTACGTTTGTGAGCCAATTTGACTCATTAAAAATTTGATTACTACATATATATATATATATATATATTACTATATTACTATTTATAAATATTTAAAAAAAACGTACGTTGGTTTTTAGTGATGCAATGAAATATATGTAGAAATGTTGATTCCTCTTCTCCGCAGACCCTTTCATTTCGCATTATCGAATGTGGTATACCTATTTTTACGGTTGTGAACCAATTGACTCATAGAATGATTTAACAGTTAAGAAAATAACACCGAAAATTTTTTGCTCATATCAACCCTAAGTAAAAGTCAAGTTGCACGTGATTTGTTTCTCTTCTCATTTTGAATTTTTCATTTTGATTCCGTGAGAGCCATTGTCACCTTTTTTTTACAACTAACAGCATTATTACGGACTTCTGGTATCATTTCGATTAATACATTGTATGTGGCAGCGCATTTTCTTTTAAATAATGTATCATTTATAATTTTGTTAAATTCAATTTTTACAAGAAAATGTTGATCTACAAACATAATTTTGAAATTTATTTTTGTAAAAGGTACTACAATTGATATATATATATTTACCTTTTATATAAAGTTGCTATTATGGGAAAAAATCAGAATTTTTTTTATTAAAAGAACTAATCAAAATACAAAAGGAACAATCGGATAATGAATCGCATGCAAAAGATATAGAACAATATGATAACGATATTGAATCAGAGGTGTTAGTCAATAAAATTGGACAGCGAAGCAATGAAGGTGCTTATCGTTATACAGCTCCTTGCAAAAGATGATTCAACGTTATTATTTCTGATTTTGAAAGCAAAATTGATTTAGACCCTATGGATACATCCTTTGATAAAGAAATTTCAGCCGATAAAGCTGCGTATGGGACTTTATGGGAAGCATTAAACGAAGGTAGAAATATAAATAGATTACCAACTTACTATATTCAAAGACGTCTCTAGTCTAACTGCCTATGCTAAAAGGCATATTATACTTAGTTTGGTAAGCAGCGCTTTCAGTTTTATAGTTGAATAAGTTATGTGATGGCATACATAAAATCATGTACCGAACTCGATTATCGTAAAGTTTTGAATAATAAGGCTACAAAATCAGAATTGTAGGGATTTGTTGTAATTTTATTTGCTAGAGAAGCATTTAGAAAAAATATTTTCAGTAAAATTAGGTATATAACGAACATTTGCAAATCTAGCGTTAGCTTTCGAACAAAGTAACCAAGTTGGTGTGATTTGGAAGTTTGTAGATTTAGCTCCTAACTCAAGTATCACATTAGGCACTTCATTGCATCACTTTTGTTGCCTTCTTCATTTGACCATATCAGAAATGGTCCTTCACCGCAATTCAAAACTATGAAATCTGTTGCCAGTGGTCACCGTGTCGCTTCTGAGTATGATGTTCAATAGTTATGAACAATCAATCTCGAATAGAGAATAAGGATTGATAAATCATTCATTAGTCACAAAACGTTTCTAATATATTGTTAGATATTTTACTTGCATTAAAATTAAAATAACTCTATTGAGTTTTAAATGATAATAGCAGCATGGACCGGTAGTGCACGGGCTTTATAGAATGCTATAATTTTTCTCTTTTTTTTCCTCTGAGGAGTTTTAACTTTCCCTGCTTAAGTCAGATTTTTTTGAAGATTTCTACATGTATGTCATTGCAATTTACTTTTTCTTGTTATCTTCCATTTCTTTCCCTTATCAAAAGAAAAGACAAATTTATTTTAGAAATATTAAAGGAAATGAACAATGCAAGTATTTTTTTTCTAGTATAGATTGTTTCAAAGAGAAAAGAGCCATGGAAGACATAATCAAAAGTAGAAGAGAGAATGTATTAATATTTATAAAAATTTATACTACAAAGTTTTAGATATTTCACCGTTAACAAAAAATTTTAAGTGAAAATAATGGGCTTAAAGGAGTGGTAAAACAAACACAATTGGGGGATTCGTAGGGGTGAACCTCTCTAAAACTTATGAAAAATGCCAAACATTACAATTGTGGAAACATTAGCCTGCGCATTACATATTATATTTAAAGCACAGTTCCCAGACTGAGGGGCGAGTACCTTGTTCCACTTCTCCCTCCACAGTATGTATTAAAATAGTTTACATAAAAAACTATTTGAATGATTGATTAGGTATACACACTTCTATTACAATATTAAAAATTTGTATGGACCCTTTTTGTAAATGATTGCTTTAATTTTTTAAAATTTTAATTTTACCAGCACATCACGTACTTTAAGAAAAATGGATTTTTAATTGTAGTTTTTTTCTGAATATAAAATGTTACTACCATGAATTTAAATTGAAGAATATCCACATCACGTCCAAAATGCATAGCATGCATAAAAAAAAGTATTCTTTCAAAACATATAGTTTCAAAGTGAAACCTCACGGAATATTTGATTTAAGTTTAAAATAATTTTTGATTTACTCAGTTTTAAATAATATATGCAATTTATAACTATAACATATCTAATAATGGATTTTAATTTAGTTTAACAGCTGGATATCTTTTACGCCATGCCTACTTATCCTGTTAAAATGCATGTTAACCGAAAGCTTCTCCATCTCTGTCATATCTGCTAATGAACAATCAAAAGTGCAGGAGACTTTGAATGAACCACCAATTAAAAAACTGAATGACGAAGTTAGTAGTACAATAGTCACAAGAGAAGATATTGATGAAAACGGCACTATTGTAACAGTCACAGTAAAAGATTTTATCGAATCTCCAGTAAAAGTCGGATCAAAGCTTAGAGATAAAAACAAACCTACCTTTTTAGCCCCATTAAAACCTATTTCATTCACATTCAACCCACTTAAAGGAATAAAAACTATTGCAACAGTCACAGGAAAAGATATTACTAAAAACGACACGATTGAAATAGTCACTTGGAAAGATATTGATGAAAACGGCACTTTTAAAATTCCCACAGGAAAATATATTGATAAAAACGGCACAACTGAAATAGTCACTGCGAAAGATATTGATGAAAACGGCACTTTTGAAGTACTCACAGGAACAGATATTGATGAAAACGACACTATAGCAATAGTCACAGAAAAATATGATGGCGAAATAGAGACAACGACAGTAGTCAAAGAAGAACATATTGATAATATTGCAACAGATAATGTTGCAATAATCTCCGGAGACCCAGAAAAGCAGGAAAGTCCCTTCATACCTACAGATCCTTACAATTTTAAGTTTTTGACAAAACGTCCTATTAAACCTAAAATTCCTAATGTAACCCCACTGTCTGTTAAAAACGAAAAACCAACGAATCAAGATACAGATTTTGAAAACACTGAGAAGTCGAAAAGCATCATCAAAGGTTACTTTCAAATCATTTCCGAACCCTTAGTTTCTAACGATTATTCTAAAAAACCAGACGATTATAGAACAAAATTCCAACGTGAAAATCAAACGAGCTTAGATTATCCAAATGATCCCTCCCCTTTATCAATAGTAAGAAAAAGTGTTGAAGGTAAAGATGATTTACATAATTACCCTTTGAATGCTTCAAACGAAATGCTACAGATATCGCATTTTAAATGGAAGAAAAGCTTAATACCGCACAAGCCCGAAGACGCGAGTAAAATCTACAAAGTTCTGGATCATGCTGCAAACAAAAAATATCAGGAACTGAAAAAGCAAACCATGGAGGACCAAATTATTGCTGAATTGAAGAATAAACAACACTCTAAAACTCGTCATAAGGACAGTTTTCATCACGATGAACAACCACTACCTATGTAAGTATATATTTAATATTCTTCGAAAAATTTCCTTTCGCATTAAAATTTTTTTTGTTAATGTTTCAGTTAGAGCAATTATGATTGTTCTTATTACTGAAGGTAACATAATTCGTTACCAGTATATTCGGCATTATTTACACTTTCCCTAGATAACAAAAACTATAAAAATCCTCAAATACAAAAAAAAAAAATGCGAACCGATTTTAGAACACCGAATTTAAAAGGTGGAGCGTCAGAATACAAGACACGCAGGAAAACCATTGACAAGTAATGTATTGTAAAAAAAGACATAAAGGGACTAAATTGCTCAGGAATTTAACTACTATGGGTTCACAGTGTGTGTATAAAAAGGCTATCAAGAAGGAAAACGTTATCTTCATAACTTCTTATTTTAAATTTCGTTTTATTCACATTTTTAATTATTTAACTGAAATTAATATTTTTTTCATCCATTTAAAATAATTTATTTTGCTTAAGAACTCTTATTTTTTTCACTTAAGGAATCCGACTGGTTGCGACAACTTTTTTTTTATAAAAAAAAGGAGATATGCGGATTTTTTTGTTATTTTTAGATTTGTTTAGTGCATTTTAAGAAAAATGTGCTATAATTAACAAGATAAAAAGAAATTATTATTACTAAAATGGGAAAAAATAGTTAAAAATTGACAAAAAAATAGCATAAACGTGGCCCATTCTGCACCAAAGGTTTATGAACAAATTTTGAATTTTTTCAATCCAATGTGTTGCTATATTATTCAATTTTGAAATGACCTTCAGGATAAGATATATTATATTTTTTACAAAAACTAGAGCACTTTATATCTCGGTTAGTATATGAAAATGCTTAAAAAGACAGTGATTATATTCACATAAGGGACCGTAAATTTTGTAATATAACAGTGATTGATAAATCTGAATGTTTAAACAATTCTACTATTATACATAACTTACACAAAAAATTTCATTTAATTATGTTCAAAACTTTTTTAGCAATCGCTGACCCCATTTGATTATTTAAAAAAAAATCACATTTCGAGTGAAACGCTTTTTAAAGTATGACATCTTGCTTAAAGTAATGACATCTGTTCTTACTAAAATACTTGTAGTTTTTGTTTTAGTAAAAGGAAAATGATAAACTTGGTATTTTTATAAAGCTAATAAAATGACCCATAAAATAAATCATAAAATAATTTGTCAATTTTTGGCAAAATTCAGAGTTTTAGGGTAGTCGGATACCTTAAATTAACCTTTCCCCTGAATTACTACTGCTTTAAATACGGAACTGAAAGCTAAAGCGAAGTAAGCTCAATGCCAGTAGGAACAGAAGTAAAATTTCCTTATGGAAACAGGTACCTTGTCAACCATTCAGCTATCGCCCCCTTGGCTTCTTTTTAGAATAGCTTTCTTCGGAATAAATTGTGGCCGTGGTAGCCGAGTGGTCTAGGCATCAGATCGTGGCTAGCGTGTCGTGAGTTCGATCCCAGTACCACTAAGGACCCACCGTGTATGGGTGCGATGCACGTTAAATCTGTCGGGAGCTCAAACGTCCTCCCGTTGGTGTGGTAGTTAGGAGACGGGGTGCCCGCTCTGGTGTCGTCCGTGTCACTTGACCATGGTTCAAAATTACGTGGACCGTCGCCAAAAGCCTGCGTGTTGCTGAACAGTGTGACGTTAATGTTCACTCACTCACTCAGAATAAATTTTCCAAATGTAACACACACAGTGTTTATGGCCTGCAAATTAATCCTCCATCTGCTTCTTTTCTTATATAACTTACAAATAATTAATGACAGCTATTTAAATTACTTTAATAAACTATTAATTTCATTGCATGCTTGAAACTAAATTGATTTGGATTTTTTTAAAAATTTATTAATTATTGATTCTGAAGACTAAGAGCTCCGATAATTCATTTGTTCAAGGGATTTAGAGCATTAAATTATGTGTGATAAAACAGTTATTCTTGGCTTTTTTTTGCATATCAAAAAGTTTCCTTTTCTTCTCATCTTTTTCCTTTCATGATTGTACTTGTTTTTTTAGCCATCTGGAAGAAATATCATCTAAAAGCAAAAATTCGGTGAAAATATATGCTATTCTTAATATAATTTAGGCATTTTCATTTTGTTAAATTTTCTGTTAATAACAACATGCCATGTTTTTGAGTATAAAATGGAGGAAGAAAATAAATATATTATTAAATTTCTTATTGCGCTTGGAGTAGTCAAAAACATGAGCAAATTAAAGTAATTCTAAATTGAATATAAAATGAATGCATCACTTTGTTCCTCCAAGAATTATATTTCGATTTGAAGGACAGTTTTGGCTGAACATTATAGAAACAGTACAATACATTCCGAACATAAAAGCAAATATTGTTTAGTAATCAAGTGACAGAATAATCAAATGCTTCAATAAACTAACCATTTAAATTTTAAGGAAAAATTTTAAAATATATGAAGTGATTAAAAACTACTACTTTCTTCCTACAATATTTGACGTATATACAGGGAAAATGATTTACACGCTAGTAGAACTTAGTATAAAAAAATTTGGTATAGATCTTCTGCTAATATCACTGATACTTATAAAATACAATTTTTTAAGAATGATTATTAAAAATTCCTAGAAAAATGTTTAAATTCCCAATTCAACTATTTAAAAAAAGTATTGTTTTAATTCAAAAATGCGTACACACTTTTGTTACATGTACTAATAGCAATAGTTAGAAAAAACACCGAGCATTTGGCACATTTGAAAAAAGCTTTAGAATTTAAATGAAGATAAAGGTTTTATTTTCTATCTAAGATAAATATATTAAGGGTTTTTTCGTTTGTCGATGGAATGTGAATATATAAGGTGTGACACAAAAAACGAGATTATGTATGCAGCTTGAAAAAATAGTGGAAGTGGAAACAACTGTTCTAATGACGTCATCCCACACCCTTCCTCTAACCATGTGGCCAGTTTCGCTTTAATCGAACCCGCTTTTGCCTCATTGAGTGAGCACGTGCAACTACATACTACCGGAAAAATTTCCAATCAAAATCAAGTTACTTGTGAAACTAAAGAAATCAGATACGAATACATGTCAAATATTAACCACTGCTTATGGAGATAAAACTTTATCTCGTGTTTGAATGCAAAAATGATTTTCAGGAACAAGGGACAGTGCGGAAGGTGATGAACGTGCTGGGAGACCAAGGTAAGCGATTATAGAACAAAACATTCCAAAAATTCGTGATAGGAGTGGGGTTCCACTCACATCAGTGGACACATAGGAAATCAAGCATTAAAGTACTAAAAAGACTTTGTCAAAAATTAAGAAAAAAAAAGTGATGGATGGCGCCCTAAATGTCAAGCCGTTTTTGACCAGGAAAAACATTACTGTGTTGGATCATCCTCCTTATTCACGTGGGGAAACCCCATGTGACTTTTTTATTTCCTTCATCTCAATCTTGCTGAAAGAGAACCCATTTTACCTCAGTCGAAGAGGTTTAGGCAAAAACGGAAAATCTCCTAAAGGGGCTTCCAAACCCTTGTTCCAGAATTGTTACAAACAATGGTAGCACCAAATGCAGCAGTGTAGGGATGATTAAGGGAACTACTTTGAAGGTAATAATATCATACAGAACTGATTCTGTACGTGCAATTATTTATTGGTCCATTATCGGTTTTTTGTGTCACACCTCGTGAACGAACATGAAAGCTATCATATATATATATATATATATATATATATATATATATATATATATATATATATATAAAGGAGAAAAGCGACTCAACTCACTCACTGACTGACTGACTGACTGACTGACTAATCACGAAATCTCTGGAACTATTCAACCTACAGACTTGAAATTTGGTAGACATGTTCCCTTGATAGAGTAGACATCAGCTAAGAAAGGATTTTCCGAAATTCGAAACGTAAGGGGCGTTACGGGAGGTTAAGGGCTTTAATAATCATTGTTCCATGTTTAAACTACTTGATGTACAATCTTGAAATTGGGTAAGCGGATTCCTTTCAGAGAGTAGAGATCCGCTACAAAAT